>JAKSZT010004976.1:1711965-1775433 GCA_026826555.1 Tolypeutes matacus
TATCTATCTATCTATCTATCTATCTATCTATCTATCTATCTATCTATTATCTCCTGGAAAAGTATGATGAATTCTATTCTTTCACCCCAGAAAAATTTCTCAGTCCTCTGTACCTGTACTTTATTGTACATGGTTTTGAACATTTGGGATTGAGTTTTCCATTTGTCTTAATATTTATAATTTATCTCACATCTTTCATCACCTTAACTTTCTGCTTTATAGTCTGGGAGCTTTTTATATTTCAGCCCTACTAATGATTTTATTTTAAATTCCTATATCATAATTTAACTACCATGAATATTTTCTTGTTCTTTGTTCCTTTTTGTGCAGACTCTTCTTGTTTCATGGATGCATGAAGACCAAACACGTCTGAAGAAAATTTGAATTTCTAGGAATGTTCTTTTCTGAATTATCTCAATTTCCTATTGAATAAGTTATTCTTGGTGACCTTGGTTGTTCTTCTTGGAGTTGTCAGCTTTCCTTCAAGGCTTGGTGACTGGTGGGCCAAGGCTTAAGACTGAAACAGCTCCAATACCTCATGTCAAATTGTATATAGCATCCCTTTCCCACTCTCTTCCTCCATCCACAGAGATAACTACTACTGTGAATTGCAATTTTACCCTTCTTTTTTTTAATATATAATTTTATCCTTTATAAATGTGTTTAAATATTATTAATTTTTCGATTTTTAAAATTTTTATAAAATGTGATAAAAATATATGTTGCTTCCGGAATTTTTTTTTCTCCTCCACTAACATTTCGTTTCTATGTTTTGTCCTTACCATGTGTAGCAGTAGTTTATTTTCAGACAGACAGGAACTTGTAACACACTTTGGTGAAAGAAACATGACAGAAGGGGAAGAAACGTGCAGAAGGGGAAGAAACGTGCCAGCTCCGAGTGGAAGTATTTATGAACCAGTAAGTGATTCCTTAGGTTCCCTTCTACTGCTGTTGTAATTGGGAAAGTGCAAAGAGATACTAAACTGGCACAAGATCAAAGCATTACAGAATAATCATCTGCCACGTGGAGGACACACAGTGACCCCAGAGAGTTCTGGAAGCTACTGCAAACCTTGCATGACCACAATATAAACTTTGTTACATTAAGTCAATGATATTTTTTAGTTATTTCTTATCAGGATAATTTACCCATCTTTTCCTTCCTTTTATGGTTATTGTAGCCTATTTTTATCCTATTTTATATATACTATGTCTCCCTCAATTTATTTGTCTTTTTTGATGTACCTAATTTGTTATAATCATTTTGAGCAAGGGGATGGCATTATCTGAGTTTAGGTCACCATATTGAATTGGGAGTCTATTTACAAGAATGTTTTGCAGAGTTAAACTAACATTCAGTCCCATAAAAACAAAGCCCCGGAAAAGAGTGGGTGGGGAACAGAACCACTTATCTGGTGCTTGATTTGTGTCTGCTGCTCCCTTTGTTTGTTAGGCATGCAGTATCTTAATTTATTCATGCAAAACTTGTATGAAGCATGTACTAATTTCCCCATGAAATCAAGACCTTGTTAAGTTAGGTAAACTCTCAGAGTTCATACTGGTACAAAGTGACAGAGTTACAACAGGCCATTTTGATTCCAAGGTAGAACTTCCCAACATTGCCATAACGAGCATATAAAATACATTGAAAAGCTTTAGCCTGACTTTCTTTAAGTTTTGAACTGATTTATTGTCTTGGGTAATCTTTTTTGTCAACTTTATGATCATTAAAGATAAAATTTAATGCTTAATGGCTACAGAGTTTCTATTTGGGGTAATGAAAAATATTTGGTAACAGGTGGTGGTGATGGTAGCACAACATTGTAAATACAATTAATGCCATTGAATTGTACAGTTAAAATGGTACATTTTATCTTATACATACGTTACCACAGTAAAATTCTTTTAAAAAGAATAAACATATGTCATTCCCCTAGAAATTTAGATTAAGATATTTCTTATATTCTAAAATTCTTCTTAGGTTTTTTAAAATTGTACTTCCATTGGCCATTTTGTCAGATGAGAGATGCCACCTCTTGTCTCTACATCAGCAGAGCTTTGTGAATTTACCATTTAGAGAAATTACACAACTCTTTTATCTGAATTTGGATCTCAAGAAACTCACAAGGATGGTAAAGCAGTTGCAATGTTTTGAGAAAGGGCGTTAGTTTCCCCTTAGCCTCTATTGTAATAACCTAGGGGGCAATTTATTACTCGTGGAAATAAATTGCATTATATACCAGCTCTGTCTTTGCAGTTTTGTATTTTCTGTCTCTATAATAACATGCTATGATTATGTATGAACTTCTAAGTGGGAACAGAGGAGATTTAATTCCATTAAATTTCCCTGGAGGAGGGGAGACTGATTCATTTCAAACACAAGGATTCTTCTTGTTATAAACTCTAATGTTTGTAGCATTATTTTGCAGAGTTTTTGACTGTGCCTTGATGAGATTTTTATTTTATGCATCCAGTCCAAGCTGTCCCCACTTAAATAACTTGAGGGACAATAATACAAAGAAATTTCTCCCTTCTGAACTTGAAAAAGCGCCCTTATTTTCTTACCTCCACTCTAGAGGAACATGATCTCAGCCCTGATAAAATTTAACCTCTAGCTTAATTTCTTTCCTTCCTTTACACAGACCAGTTTTTTTCTACTGATGCACAAAATCTACCAACCACAGATGGAGACTACTTTCAGATAATCTTTAGTCATCTCATGTTACAAGGGATGTAAAAACAGGCAGATATACAGGAATGGTGGGATAGGGTGGGAGTGAGAAGACAAGGGTTGTAGTTTTTTTTTGTTCTTTCTCCATTTAGGCACTCTTTTATTTCTCATAGCGATACTTTATAGTTTCTAATTTTTACAAAATGTTTTCATTAGGGATTTGTGGGTTTACAGGACAATCATATATAAAATGAAGGATTCCCAAACACCACCCGATCACCAATACGGTGCACTGGTGTAGAATATTTGTTGCAATTTGTGTGTCAAGACACTCTACCTGGCATCTTTTACACATGACCCTGAATCCTTACAACAAACACATCAGGAGGCTCTGATGTTTCTCTTCCTGCTGCTGAAGAAACTGTGGTTCAGGAATCTTGGGTTGCACTTGCAGGAATCAACAGCTGGTAAGTGGGTATGGCAGGCTCCCCATGCCAAAGTCCACCTACAAGCCAGGGAACATGTTAGGGCTATGTACCCTTCTCTGTCATGAGAGGAGCCTGGGTTACAGAAGTATAGACAGTTATCAAAAGTGTACCACTGTGATTTGTGCATTTCCATCATGGGAAGTGGTGGTAACCCATGTGGAGCTCATCCTCACATGAAGACAGATAATTTGTATCCAGCTTTATTCCAATGAACTAAGAGTTCAAAAACCTATCAAAGTTGAATATATTTTTATTGAGGTGCTGACATCCAAACAAACAGACAAGGAAGAAAGAACATCAGAGCTGAAATCAGATTCACAGAGGTCTTGAGTTCCTGTTGATTTAACTAGATGTGGGCTAAACATTTGATTCCAAGCTTTCTAGGAAATAATGCAATGGAAGCACATAATCAGCTCCCTGGGTCTCAGTGCCTATGGGAAATAAATAAAACAGTTGTTTAGGGAAAGCCCAGCTATTTCTGGTGCTGAAAGCTTTCCTTTGAGCCTTCATAAAGACGATACTCTATGATGTAGAAAGCAGCATAAACCATATTCTTATGCCAGTTTTATAAGGCTAAATCTCATAAAATCCTTTAATACTGGCTCATGGCACCAAACAGCAAAAATATGAAATTGGGGACATGTGTGTGTGTGTTAGATTGCTCTATTTAGAAAGTGACGTGACCACCAGTGTTATTTTTCTATGCTCTGACAGTCCAAGGTTTTAAGGAATCTGGGGGAAATTCAGGGATGAAGTTTTTTTCTTGATGTTTTTTCTTACAACAGACTCTTTTCAATGCTTCAAGTGGTAGGGAGTTTAGGCCTGTCCTCAATTTGTGATAGCTGTGACTGTGGAGTGCCTGTTTTACAGCTGGACTCTGGATTGGCACACATAGCTAAGAAGAGCCTTAAAAAGTTCTGGAGGCAGGGATGTTCCCATGGATGTTTTGGTTAGCTGAAGACCTACAATCACCTGTTTCACATAGCTTGAGGGAGATGATCTAAAATAGATATGTATAGGGAAGCGGCTGTGGCTCAATCAGTAGGGCTCCCGTTTACCATATGGGAGGCCCCGGGTTCGATTCCAGGGGCCTCCTGGTGAAGGCAAGCCCGCCCGCACGGCGTGGTTAGCTGACCCAGCGAGCACAAGCAGCAAGGGGGGGATAAATGAATAAATAAATAAAATCTTTAAAAAATAAATAAATAAAAATAAAATAAAATAGATATGTATAAAGCAGGAAAAAGTTAAACTCCTGGGCATCAGCTGGGGATGGAGCTTCTATGTCTGCACTTACCAGATTTAGACTTCATGTACCCATTCCACAGAATCTACTGCCTTTTAGCCAAACTCATGTCTTCCCTAACATACACACTTGCATGATTTTATTAAGGAACAAGAAGGTGATTATAAGTATCTCTAATGTCTTCAAATTTGAGGATGTCTTTTTCAAGATTTCTCTTTCTTTTCATCTTGCCAGGCTGCTAGAGCTGGTTTATTTCCTTCCCTCTTTCCTTCCTCTCTTGTTTACTTCCCTTTTGTATATTTTTCTGTTGTTGGACTATTTGAGTGGCACATAGTAGTCCTAATTGCACTTGGGAGTAGGAAAAAATCCCATGATTTCTGGGGTATGAGGCAAAATATTAGGAGTCATCTAATGATTGGAAAAAAGAAGAAGAAGAAAAAAAATCTCTTCTCAAAGCTTCCTAAAACACATTTTAAAAAATCCCAGGGAAAAAGGATGTCACCAATGGAAACAAAGTACTTCAGTTCATTTTATTTTTCTCAGATGTGGTAGATTGCACCTTCTTTCATCAAAAGGTGGAATCTATTTCCCCATCCATGGAACCCTGGGCTGCCTCATGACCTGTATAGATTAAGAGAAGGTGGCAGAAGTGACAAAGTGCCAGTTTTGTGCCTGGGCACCAAGAGAATTGCATGTTCCCCCACTTACTGATGGAAACCTACTGAGCCATCCTGTGAACATCCAGTCTTTTGGATGATGAGAGCCAGTCTTCCCCTTTGCTTGGCTGAGACCCAACCAACAAACAAATATGTGGCAGAGTCATCTTAGTCCAGCCAAACTCCAGCCAACTTGTCAGCAGACTCAAATGCATGATTGAGCCCAGCTAAGATCAGCCAAAGCCTACACAAGACAGCAGAGCTGCCCCATGGCCTGTAAACACATGAGCATGAACAATGATACATACTTATTGTTTTAAGTCAACACATTGTGGGGTGGTTTGTTAGGCAGCAAAAGCTAACCTATGTACAACTCCGAAACCTTTTCAGATTAATCAGTGCAATTCTGCCCAGGGTAATATTATTTATTTCAGAGTCACATTTATTTTGATTGCAGGTGGCAGAAATCTAGCAAAACCTGGCTTTCTTCAAAAGGGGAATTTATTGGTTTACAGATCCAAGCTGCAGAAAGTTCAAGAGTGCAATTGGGACTCTTGGATGACTGGAGCCAGGAACATGAGCAGTGTCTAAACTTGCTCTTTCAGCTTGAAAGTTGTTAAATATGATGGAAACTACCCTTTAGAAGAGTAAAAAAGAAAGAAGAAACATCCATTCACAGTATTTTTACAGTATATTTTTAGGCAGAGGGAGTGAAGCTGATAATAAGATTTTTGTATTTGTCTGACTCTCTGGTCACTTGTCAGAGAATCTAGCTATTCCTGGTCTGGCCCTTCCCTCATGATCTTTAGGGTCATATTCCAGAGCAGAATTGGGCAGATTTCACCTGTTGGAGCTCATAGTGGAACTTGCCCTTTCTGGCTGCCTGGCCCTGAACCTCCTATGTGTATTTTGGGAATCCCATAGTGTTAAGCATAGAGCATATGACTGGGCTCAACAGGCAGCCATTCCCCACACCAAGTCTGATCTAGATATCAATCCTGAATTTCCATTTTACCAGCCATACCTTCCTAATTGGAACTGCAACTTCAGCACGGTTATTCAAGTATACTTGCCATTCTGTGTGCTTCTCCCTGGGATCTGTCATAATTCACAGGTAGACCCTAGCAGCCTTGCTGGCACAGCACGACTCTTGCTCCTGTGGTCACATTTATTTGAGTCTAGGCTGCTCATGTGACCCAGCATTGGCCTATCATATCCCCTCTAGCAGAAATTTTAACATGAAGAACTGAGATACAACGAAGGGGATGGTTGGAGCTGAGCTAAGTTAATGGAAACATTCCGGAGGGAAGGTTTTAGTTTTCCTGCCGAGGCCCCTGGCTGATCCCCAGCTCATTGCTTGGATAGTCAGTCCTTCCTCACCCTCCATGCGGTACCACAGTCACCTGCTGATAAATTCCATTTTTTAAATTTAGTTTTTGCTTAAGTTGAGCCGTTGGTTTACATTTGTTACAAACAAAAGAAGTAGTGGTTACATTTACACACCTTTTGCCCAGAACTATGATGGTATTTTTGGCCATTTACCTTAACCACAAGAAGAAGGGGAGGAGAGGAGGGTGACCAGTGAAGATGTTTGTAGGGAGTATGACTCCTTAATTCAAACCTCTGGAAGATTCCCAGTGTGCAGCAGCAAAACCCAGTCTAACCTCTTTGAACTTCCCAAATGAATGCTCAACAACTCAGAAAAATAAACTTTTGTTTCTGATAAACTGTTGGTCCTGCAAAGCTTGGGATTAGAAAGAGCTCAGTGGGATTGAAGGGTTTTAACTGAACTATAAATCTTTAAGATTTTGAACTTTGGAAATCCCACTCATTTCTGACCTTTTAAAAAGAATGTCCAAGAGGAGTCATTTAGTAAACAAAATGAAAGTCCATTCTACAGATATTTCCTCTCCATGAGATGCATTTCTCCCAGCAATTTTGTACTCTTCTGAGTTGCTTTAGTACCCCATGTTCCCGTACTGCACAGTTGGGTGACAACTGAACCTGAGTGACCCTCAGTACACCCAGGGGCTTAGGGCTATGTGGTAGCACGAAACTCATGAGAGTCCCACGCAACATTCAGATGCTGGCTTTGCCTTCACACCTTGCCTGGTGGTCATGACAGGTGACCTGAAATCTTTGCTTCTCACCAGGACTGAGAGAAGCAGGCACAAAGGGCTCTGTTGAGCCAAAGCCTCTGAAGCTGATCAACCTTTTTCTGCTGAAGAGGAGGCTGACATCTGTCCAAGATTATCAACATCATTATAATCGCCCAGAATCAGACTGTCCTATTGAGATGGGACCTCAGAGATCATGCAGTGCCAACCCCTCATTCTACAGCAGGCAGGAACATGATTCGTGAATTTCCTGGAGCTGCAGGTCATTAGAGTACCTTGTGCTGGAGTTGGGATGTCCCCGCAGGAATCTTCCCCCTCCTGCACGTGTCCTTCCACAGTGCTGTTTGCAGTCCAGCCACTGGGCATGTGCCCCTGGTGGGAGGTGGGAAGTCTTTATTTCTTTCCATTCTGTGTGAATTCACTTCCATCCTAGCCCCACCTTCAAATGACTTGGTGGGTTGAGGGAGACACTAGTCATATTAAACCATAATCTTCATTTCTGTAGCCGTTTACTCTTCTGAATGGACTTTTTCATGTAGTGTTTAGATTCAAGCAGCCTTTGCTCAGAGCCCAGCAGCTGTCTGGGCCCATTCACGGCCTCTTCTACCCCTACAGTGTCACCATGAGGTAAGCACTCCATGCCCATTTGGGAGGTGAGGAAATGAGTCAGAGAATTTAAGAGACACATGTGAGGATCCATACCCAACAGCACCCACTCAGGTGAAGTCACCTTCTGCCTTGCAGCTTTCAACTTGGACAAAGTTATCGCCAATACAAGGCACTGGACACCAGAGATGCAAAAAATTTGCATGATTTATCCAGGCAAAAAGTATTCCAATGCATTGATGGACATGAAAGGCCAGAACAGAAACAGTGCTCAGGGGAGAGTCGTTTGCTCTCTGACTCAGTTTGCTTGTTTCTCTGACCCAGCCTGCTTTAGGTGATTCTTTCCTTTATTATAGTCTAACTATGACTAGAAAGTGTCAATTCAAGTATATGTCAGAAATCTATTCCTAGGCATAAAGGGAAAGAAGAACCACATGAAGTTTTTAGCTTGTCACAGATCTAAAGCTGTGGTTCTTCAGGTGGCATCTGGAGAATTTGCAAGGCTGCCTTTGCTTGTCACAGTCATTTCTAGCGTCCTAATGGTATTTAGTGGTCAGAGGTCAGTGGCACTCAGTGCCTTTGCAATTCACAGGACAATTCCTGCATTTGGCAGGATAATCAACACTGGTTGCCACAGCAGAAAATGTGGAATTCTCTGGGGCTTAACCCAAAACAAGTTTATTTCTCACTCGTGATTAGTCCCATGTGGGTCCAGCAGCCCTCCTCTCTCTTATAACTATTGTCTGGAGCATGCAACCTCCAAGGTCACCAGGGCAGGATTTGTGGGGCAGTGGAGAAGACTCAAGGAGCCCAGAAGTCCCCCACATCACTCCCACCAAAGACCATGGGCCAGAACTCATCACGTGCCCACAACCTCACAGCAGCAAGGGAGGCAGGGTACCTGAAGGAGACCTATGACATCTGATGACCATTGCTTCCCTTAAAGACTCACAGGATGGAAGGTTAACCTGTCAATTGTCCTGCTGGAGATCCAGTAGGTAAAAAACCTTACAACTATCTGTAAGCTAAAATAACATGGCATGCTATGTATGAACACAATTAATTTGTGCCCTGTTGTAATATATGCTGAGACTGTAAGGGATCCTAAAATCAAGCAACTTGAGGGAAAATGACACTTTGTTTTGAAACTTTGTCAAGACTTGTTCACTATTTTGGAAAACTAGAGAACCTGTGACAGGTCTACTGTTGGGAGCCGTCACTGGAGTCTGCCAAGAGAGGTGCCAACAACCCAAGCAATAGCAACCTGTGGTCACATGGCACAACATGGCGGACGCCACAACATGGCGCAGACACAAAATCTGCTTTGTCACTTCCTTGTTCTTCTTCCTCCTTGCTCCTTTGTTCTCCAGTTCCCGCCACTGCCCAGGTGAATGCAACAAGTACGCAGGCGCAGGGCGCGAAAGTAAGATCTGCCCACTACTCCAGCGATAACACCCTCCAATCCCGGAGCGCCACCCGACCCCGACTCACTTTCTCTCTCCAAACAGCATATAAGCCCTGCTCCCTCAAATAAAATTTGCAGCTTGATCAGAATACTGTCTTGCTGTCATTCTTTGCGTCTCTTGTCCCACCATTCTTTCTCGGCAGGTTTCGGGTCCTCGTTGATGTCCCGCGGGCCGGGACAGTCTACTTATATTTGTTTTGCAAAGAACATACCTTATATTGTTCTTATTTTAGTTATTGCAGCCCATGGGGATTTTATATATGGTGCAAATGACTGACTTAATTATGCCCAAGTAGTTAGATGCTGAAATATAGACTATTGTTATTTTTTTATATTGTAGTTAAGACATTTGTAAATTACATGTAAGGGAAGGTATATTTTCTATTATTTTCATTTCAGGATAGTAAAATGGGCACCATATTATATTTACATTAAGTGGGTGCCCAAGTCTAATAAGATTGAGAGCCACTGATTTCAAAACATTGTGCCTAATATTTGAATGTTAATGTGAGAGAGGAACATGTTAGGATAGATATAAAATCAGGAAAAATGCACATTGAAGATATATGCAAAGTTGGAGTTATGAAAGCCACTCAGAAAAGAAATTTTGTAGTAATTCCAAAAGAAGCTGTATATATTTTTTATTTTCTTAGTGGAAAACAAAAGCTAGCTTCTTTAGTGAGACTTGGCTCTGAGGAAACCCGGGAACATATGAGCTTTATGTTTTGGGACATTGTCTCTTTGTCATTGTTTATG
Source organism: Tolypeutes matacus (assembly GCA_026826555.1). Lineage (NCBI taxonomy): Eukaryota > Metazoa > Chordata > Mammalia > Cingulata > Chlamyphoridae > Tolypeutes > Tolypeutes matacus. Next base: position 1,721,968 of record JAKSZT010004976.1, read on the forward strand.
GGCTAGTTACAAAGTAGGGCCAACTACGTGGGGCAGCCTCAGAGCTGCTTGTTTCACAGCCCCATGAGGTCCTGAGTCTTGATAATCAGGACTTATTGAAAACTAGACTGATAGAGCTTCACATTTCTTTTTATGAATCAAATAATAGAATAAGGATGTTTATCTTTTATCTCCAAATTATTGTCCTGAGCAAAACAATATCTAGTCTTCAGTGGGAAGGTCTAGATTATAGACTTATGTGAAGCCCTTAGAATACAAAGGTCCTTTTGATTCTCATTTCTCAAAATTTGAACACAAACCAGAACAAAGAAATAAGGGGGCTCAGTAGAGTAAAGAAGATGCCCCGAATCTCATACATTGATGCTGATGTACCTTATGCATGGAATTGTTCCTCAAGTCTGACCCAGGTGGGCTAGCTCTTATTTCAAAGGCAGATCTAAGATGCTCATTTGTCAGAGTTCCTAGATGATGAGCTAGGAGTTGCAAGCTAAGAGAGGCATCACCAGCAGAACACGCTGACAGAGTGCAGATGACAAGATGACAAGTGCAGATGATTCAAGAAATAAAAGGTACAATAAAGAACCTCTGAATGCAAGATCAAGACCCCCTCACATCTTAGTAGACTCTGAATATATCACTGTATGATAATCCCAAACAGTCCTTGATGTTTGTATTCATGGTCCCAAGTCATTAGGAAAACATTGATTATACTCCGAAACCTGTACTTAAGTATTCCGAGACATGTGTTACATAGTTTGGAAAGATATTCATTTACAATGTTTAAACACAATTTTGATGGAGAAATAACTTTACTTATCTAAAACATTTAGTTCCCTGCTATGATTTTTCTTGCTTCAGTTTCATTATTAATAAAACAAAAATTGGCTGATGACATCTAGTCTTTACCCAATACGACCATGCAGCTTAAATGAGCTCTTTGGTGGGTAAACTTGTTCTGAATGCTGATGAGTGTAAGTCTGATTGTGTTGATAGTGCAAGAGAGAGCTAGTTCTCTAGTTAAGCAAGGTGGTTAAATATGGGAATGTTCTACCAGATCTCCTCTGATCCCTTCCACAAATTCTGTGTGCCCCTCCCTGAGCTTTGCCTATAAAACCTGCATCTGTAGCTTCCTTTGAAAGAATGCCCTTGGGCTACTGCACAGAGCAAGCTCAGAAAGCTAGAAGTGCTCTTTGGAATTCACATCCCCCAGGCACTTTCCTTGAGAAAGGACAAACTGAGAGGAGTGATTTATGCTCCAGAGTTCCCAGAGTTCCCTCACCGGGCTGAGGCCAAGACAGCCTGACATTGCACTCTTGCTGCTGTGTTTCCCTTCCCTAGCATCCTTCTTCCTTTCCTTTCTGGTTTCTCATAGGGGCTCTTACCTAATAAATCACTTGCACACAAATACTTATCTTAGTATCTGGTCTTGGGGAACCTGACCTCAGACAGGAAGGAAGCAATAAGCTGCAAAAATTGAATCAAAATCAGCATAAAATGTTATGCTTGATTTTAAGTAATTCAAACACCTTAAAGATTAGTCTCAAGGCTAATGTCCTATTTCTTTCCTATAAACACAAGGATAGCTTGGATGAGGAATATGGTGAAGGGGTACAGAGGGACTGGTCACTATCGCTGCCCTGCTGTGTTCTGAGGCCATCTAGATGACTCCTGGACCAGAGGCAGATTCACATGGCAGGCACAGGACAGTTGGACATGCTGTGATTTCAGAGTCAAGATAAATCCAGCAGGTGTTTAAATTCAATTCCTTGTACTTCTACCTTTTTTGAAGATAATAAAGCTTTATTATCTTTAGCTTTTCCTTCTTTAAAAGTGAAAATAGCTCATGACCAAAATTTAAAAACAAGATATACTCATTATTAAAAGGCAAATAATGCATAAAGAGAAATTAAAATTATCATTATTCTAGCACACATTGATGATGATAGCGTACATTTTGGTTCACACACAGACATGCACATACTTACTTGTGTATGTTTACAAACATGTTTAGCAAAAGCATTAACTGTTGGACTGTTGAACAGTCAAATACGAAACTGAGGTGCATTTAAGGCATTCATTTATTTTAAAAATATATTTTGGAAGCAGGGTGGGCAACACCATCCCCAAATTCTCAAGATTGGGGAATAAACAATGGACTAAAGTAAACTTGTTATTATTCTACTATAGACTTACTATTCTAGCAAGGGGAAAACTCTTATCATTGATATCAAGGCAGTGGCCACCGGAGGTTCTGAGTGATGGGAGAGGGAAGAATAGGTGTAATATGGGGGCATTTTGGGGACATTGACGTTGTCCTGCATGAGATTGTATATTTTGTCATAACCTACAAAATTGTGCAGGACAGAGTGTAAACTATAATATAAATTGCAGTCCATGGTTAGTAACAATGCTTCAATATGTGTTCATCAATTATAACAAATGTACCACACTAATGAAGGATGTTATTAATGTGGGAAAGTGTGAGAGGGGGAGGGAGTCAAAGAAATGGTCAAAAGATATGCATATGATGAGTTAATATTAGATTGACTAATTTTTTTTTAGGAGGTGCCTGGGAATGAAGCTAGGATCTCACACATGGGAAACAGGCACTCAACCACTGAGCTACAGCCACTCCCCAATGGGACTTGTTTTTTTTTTCATTTGTTTGTTTGTATTTGGTTTTTGGAGGTACCACGGATTGAATCAGGGACTTCATACTGGGAAGCAGGTGTTCAACCACTTGAGCTACATCTGCTCTCCCAAAGTAATTTTTGAATTCTAGTGTCTCTAAACTTTGATCATGTAAACCTACCAGTAAAAGTTGTAAATGTGTATACATATATGTAAATATTTATGTCATGTAGAATATAACTTTACTTATGTGTTATTTGCATTTAAAAATACTTAGAAAGAATTGATGAGTATAACATGAAGGACATTCAGAAACATTTAATTTTATTTATCGGTGATACAACATCTTTTAGTAATGATGTTATTTTTAATGAATGACTTCATTCATACCCACAGAATTTTTTTGTTTTTTGGAAGATGTTTTCAAAAATTTGAGTAGTGTATAGATGAGAGCAATATTGACACTTCCATTGTTCTTAATTTCAAGTACTCATTTTCACAATGTTTTCTGCATTCTGTGAGTTTTTTTTTAAAAATGTAGCTTCTTCCTCACTCATTGTTCACACTGCATTCACTTTGAAGGGACAGACTGAGCAGTTCAACCTACCAGGAGGAACTCAGTGGAGAGCCTCTTGTCTGGCAAGTTTGGAACTCATATTTGATAATAAAAGCCCATCATTGCCCAAGTGTCTGCAAGAAGGGTAGATTTCCACTGTCCTGCTGGATGTTTGCTGAATTGATGAAACTCATATCCCTGTCCCCAAGTGCTATGGAAGTGGATTCCTGAGCTCTCTGGAAGATCTGATGTACATTCTATCTCTCTGCTGCTGGCTACTCCACTCTCCAACACCCTCATCACTGGGGAGAGGAAAACACCTTTGAAAGGCATGAGAAATCGCAGTTTTGAGTTAGACTGACTGGATCTTTTTTGTCCCTAAAAATGAGTCCAATACAATAATTGGAAAAATCAGGAAAATCATTGGACCTTCTTGTGTTTTAGTAAAGGAGTTGGAAAAGGAAGCTGTCAAAGCATGGTTAAAGGCAGAAATTAGAAAAATGTGAAGTAATTTCCTATTGATGTCCATAGTTTCCATCCTTTTAAATGTGCCATATACAATCATGTTTTATTATGTACTTAGTTTAAATGAAGAGTGTGATGGTTAGCCTAATGTGTCAATTCGGCCCAGTAGTTGTGTCCAGGTGTTTGTTCCAGCAAGCACTGGGCTAATTGTAATACAAGAGCATTTATATGGACTTCAATCACCAGTGAGTTTACTGCATGGATGGCTGATTACATCTGCATCAATCAGGGAGATTACATTATCAATGGGTGGTGCCTTTATCCAATCAGTTGAATGACTTAAAAGTGGAAGTGATTTCAACATTCAGAGAGAATTTCCCAGCTCGTCGTTGGACAGGCAACTTCTCCCAGAAACTCATCAACGACCTTTCATCGGGCTTTCATCGGAGCCACTGGTTTGCAGCCTGCCTGCAGAACCTGGACTTGTGCATCCCCACGGTTGCGTGAGAGACTCTTTTAAAATTTCTTATTATTGATAGATATCTCCTGCTGATTCTGTTTCCCGAGAGAACCCTGACTAATACAAAGAGATTCAAAGTATTTCATTTTCCCCCTGATTTTCCTTTATAAAGCACCCTATTGATTCAGAACCATATGGTTTGACACTAAGCTCTAGGAAGCAGTACCTTGGAAGTCCAGGGATGTCTGTAAAAGATTCTATCTGGGTTTCCACAGCAAGGTGACTGCAATTAACCCTTTCATACCTGGCCTTGTTGTGAGATATGGCAAAGCAACATTGTGCATGTGTTTAATATATTGTTTTCGGAACTGTATCTATTGAGGTTCGCTCTATTCCATGATTTCATAGTATACACCAAGTCTCTGCTCCTGAACTGTTTCTACTTGCCAGCAGGAAAGATGGTAGAGGGGGAGCAAGAAGAGCATAAGCCCATGAGCACCTATATGGTAACTGGAATAGCGCATTCAGGCTGGCCAAGGGCCTCACCATCACCCTCGCAGAGCAGCTGTGGAGTTAAGATGGATTGCTCACATCACAATCACCAGTACTCGGTTTCCCACTGAAACTGGGTTTTTGATGGCTTTATCTGCTTTCTGTTTCTAACATAGCCTGAGGATTCTAGCTTTTATTTTGAAACAGACTTCCAAGCAATTAGAATACTGTAGTTTCTCTCTTTGAAGCCCCATAAATGTTAAGCAGATTGAGAAATAAAACCACCGAATACTTCAGAGGAATGACTCCAATAAGGTTGGAGAGGGCCATATGGCACTTTATGGAAGGCCGGCCCTGACTCCACTAGTACGAGTGACTTGCTGGTGTCATGTGGCAACTCGGGACTTATTTTCTGGGCTAGGGCTGCATTCACGAATGTCCCTCCTATCCTCATCTCGGGGCCTCTGGGGATAACTTACCTGCATGCTTAAGGCCAAATCACAGCCAGGTCCTTCAGCAGACTTTCCTCCTCCTGCCAGCCCTCCTCTCCAATCACCTGCTTCTCTTACTGGGGGCACCATTTTTGCAGTCACAACTTGGAAAGGGAAAAAATTTCCTCCTACCCCTAATACGTTTGTAAATACATTGAATGTCTTCTAGACAGTCATTTACTTACTTGCCTTCAATTCTTGTTTCCTGAAGCTGTCATGGATGGACACACACACACAACACACACATTTTTGTATATTCTAAGGATTTGAGATGAGAGAAGATGTGAGTAAAGGCACACTCCAGCATCCTAATTCAGACCACCTCTCACTTCTTTTGTAAATCCTTTTTACAAACCCCCCTTTGAATCTTATACTTTCTACCCAGAATGTCCCTCAATCATGGCATTCATGCACTGTACCACTGTCCATGGCTCATACAAACTCAGGATGTTAAAATGACCTCATTTGGCCAATTATCCTTCTACCTGTGTAAACTATCTCATCAATTACATTGTAAGCCTCTTGAGCTCAGAGGTCACATCTTCTTGTCCTTGTGCCCCTCCCTCAGTCTGGGTCAATGCTACAGGTACTGCAGGTGTTGAGTGCTGTTTGTCAGGGAGATATTTGGCCCAGTCTCTGAGAATGGGTTGGTCATAACTTCTTCATGCTGTCTGGCCTAGCCGTTTTCCTCTCTGTTGTTTTCGTTGTCCCTGGAAGGAGCAGATGCCTGTGTAAGGGGAGGGATTGATAGTCAATGAAACTTCACATGTGCAGGTACTGTGCTGAGCAGTTACATGTGTTAATTTACTTAATTCTCCAAATAAACCAATGATGTGTGTACAATATTTTGGTTAAGAAAATGAAGGCTTAGACTTGCTCAGCCACACAGCTAATAAGAAACAGAGTCTGGTCTTCAACCCAGAGCTGCTTGACGCCAACGCTTTTTTGCCTTTAAGCCTCTTTAAACTTTTCTGGTGGTCCCTCACCCTGTGCCTGGTGAGTAAAAGGTAGACTTCTATTAAGCAATAAATGTTCACTGAATGAAAAATGTCTCCAACACAATACTGTTTGCATAAGGTCTGCTAATGCAAGGCTAATAGATGTCATGGGGAGTCAAGTTATTTTCTAAAACATTATACTATGCATTAGGAACAATATTTATTGTAGTACCTACTGGATGTTATTCATCATTGCGGACACTCTTGTGTCCCAACCATAAACCTCTGGCACTTCCTGTTCCCATGCACCTTGACCAAATAATTTCCAGCTGTCTTACCTGCTACTCTTTGCCCAAGAGCTGGTACAGGGTGCTTGACTGTGTTGGCTGATCAGAATGCCAGAGAGCCCATGACCCTGGGAGCAGCCCTAAACTGATGACAGATGCGAGTTAGGGAACAGGGAGAACATGAAAGCCTCTACTGACTCCTGTAGGCCTAGGAGGATTGTTATGCCCTCTTCAACAACACACCCTTGATAAGCGCCCTTCCCTTCCCTCACTCCCTTCCCAGTGTTCAAATAAAGCTGGCTGAGATCTCAGCTGGCACTCACATCCTTGTCTCAGAACTTGCTTCTGGGGAAGCCCAGCCTGACAGTGGTTCCTGACAGAATCAACAGAGGGAGTGAAAGCATGCTGGCTTTATCGTGTTTATGTGGGCATTCCAAGGTGTAGGGGTCAGCGTGTGTCACTGGCAGGAAAGGCTGGATTGCATTCAATGAAGACAATATTCTGGGGATGTGGAGAGGAGAGCTAAAGTAATTTGACTGAAACCAGAGTGAAAAAGAAGATCAGAGGGCAGGCAGTGCTTCAGGATCTTAAATGAAAATGAGATAAAATGAGATTGTAGTGGAGAATCTCTCTCCTTTTCTGAGTTGGGGGAGGCAGGATTTGTTGGTTGATAAGCATCAGCATAACTTGTCTTTTTCTTACATGGACTATCAGGCATTTAGATTTTTAAATTTTTTCTCTCCCTTTAAACAAATTATAATAGATTACAATAATGATAGTATGGCTCTAATAAAGGAAGGCTGATAAGGCAATTTTCAACATAAGCAAAGGCCACTAATAAGCATCTGTCTTACCCTTTAACCAAGACCTGGGTCGCTCATCCTCTCTCCTCATCTGCATTGGCAAGATTTTTATGTTGTACAAGCAAGTGCTTTGGTGCTCCTTTTAAAACCCAAGGAAATTAATCCCTAATCTGTTAATCAGGATGAATCCATAAACATGATTTTAGTATAATTTTCTATTTGGCAAATTCCATTCTCCTTTGAACTGATTGCATGTTACAATCATTCTCGCCTAAAGAAAAGGATTCATGCAGATGTATACAACCTGATCATTCTCAGTATTCCTAGGGGTTTTGCCTCACCATTCATGAATTTTGCATTTAGATCAAATCTGTTCTGAAGTTGATATATTTCAATTATTTAGAAAGTCAGTGTAATCCAAGAATTATCTACGTAATCTTTACCAGTGGGTTTGATTCAAACAGGAGGCCTTAAAGCCAGTTCTTTACATACTTTTGGTAAAGGGAAAAGCTAGCACTAGAGAAAAGATCTAATGATAAAGCAGAACTGCTTGGTTCAATGTCAAGAATTCAGGGTTGACACCTCATTCCTCACTAGGCACATGACCTTGAGCAAATCATGCCATGGTTCTAGGTCTTGTTCCCTCATCTGTAAAAAGAGGAGATTGGATAATCTCTAAGGCTTAATCAACTCTATAAATTCATGCTTCTTCAAAGCTCTTTAAACTCAACCATGCCTCTTTTTTAAAAATTCCTTTTTTCATTAATGATATTTAAAATTCCAGAATAAATAAAGCAATGTTCAGCACAGCTTCTCACAAAATGCAGGTGTTTTCGCTTGTGTTTTTCAAATACCAGATTGGTTAATCCACCTCTACCCCTAAACCCTCCCATTAAGCCTGTTGAGGCCTGGGACTTCATGGGAGGGTGCTGCTCACGCCTACACTTCACACGATGTGGGGTGAGTAATGGGACAAAGTCAAGGCAAAGGGGCAGTTCCATGACCCATTCTTATTTCGTCAGGACAACAGCCCACTGTGCATGCCTAGGGTCTTGTTGCCATGCCAACACACAGGCTGTATTCCACAGATGCTGGCTGAATCTCACTGCAGGTGACAGGATAGGACAATTGATGGGGTAAGGGGGGGGGGGAAGGTTGGGTCCAAAAATGTTTGTGGGTTAATTTATCTTTTAATGTTGAGTCCCTTTTGGGGGATTGGTTTTGAAAAAGAATTAATGCTCTAGTATCTTCAGTTCTAGCAAATGCATAGTGATCTATGTAGTGATCATTTCTACACAGAGCATATTTAGAGAACTAAGGTACTGGAAGCTAGAATATATTCCCTAATGCCACTCTCCCTAATGCCACTGGAAGCTGGTCTGTTCAATCTGGGCCACCAAAGCCTTCACCATAGCTGTGTAAGTAGAGTATCTTTAGATGAAATAATTTCCATTCCCTCCCTCCTTTGATAGAAAGGAGAAGTTAGTTCCTGGGCAAATGATTTATCCAGTGGATGGTTATGGATCATTCAGAACTGAGGAACTATGAATTAGGTGTGAAAGCAACAGCTGCTGTGAATGGTAAGGAATTCAGCACACTTTGGGTCTGTATGAGTCAGCCAAAAGGGTGTTGATTCAAAATAACAGAAATGGGTTGGGTTTTATAAAGGGTATTTATTTATTTGGGGTAGAAGTCCACAGTTAACAGGCCATAAAGCATAAGCTTCTTCCCTCACCAAAGTCCATTGCCACATGTTGGAGCAAGACAGCTGCCGATGTTTGCCAGGATTCAGGCTTCTTGGGTTCCTCTCTTCCCAGGGCTGCGTTTCTCTCTGGGCTTAGCTCTTCTGGTTCCTCCACAAGGTCAGCTGTAGACTATGAGCCTCTCTTAGGCATTGCTTCTCTCCACAAGGCCAGCTGTAGACTATCGGGTGAATGGCTTGTCTCTATCCTGGAGCCTTCTTTCCTTCATCACAACCAAGCTCTCTTACTTCCCGGGGCTCCAGCTCAAGACTCCAACATCAAAACTGCAACTCAAAAACTGTTCCCTCTGTCCTTTGCCTTGCCTTTTATATTTGATTCCCCCACCCACCAAGGGGTGGGGATCAATGCCCTACTGATGTGGCCCAGTTAATGCCCTAATCATAACTTAATCATGCTCAGATTAGCAGACCAGTTTACAAGCATAATCCAATATATATATATTTGGAATTCATAGTTACATCAAACGGCCAAATGGCTACAGTCTCTTCCTTCTCCCCAGCATATGATAGGCATTTATAATAAGTAATATTCAATTGGAGGTAGAGTGGACATCATCATCCCAGATTCCTCAGGATGGGGGGAAGAGCCATGAACTAGAGTGGACGTACCTGTATTCTACTATAGACATATTGTGATTCAAGCAATGGAAGAAATTACAACATTGATGTGGAGCCAGAGGCCACTGGAGGCTCTGGGGGCAGGGAGAGGGAAAAGCAGTTGTAATACAGGGGCTTTTTCGGGACTTAGGAATTGTCCTGAGTGACATTGCAATGATAGATATAGGCCATTTTACATCAGCATATACCATGCAGAACTATGTGGGAGAGAGTGTGGTCTATAATGTGAACTATGGCCCATGTTTAATGGCAAAGCCCCAGGATGTGTTTATCAATTGCAATTAATGTTCCACACTAATGAAGGATGTTTATGTGGGAGGGTGTGGGGGGTGTGGGAGGTAGGGCGCATGGGAATCCCTATACTTTTTGTGTAACATTTATGTAATCTAAGTATCTTTAAAAATAAATAAATAAATAAATAATATTTTTTTAAAAAGACTGAGCATGCTGCCAGGGACAAGTTAATAGCTCTCACTGCACTCCCGGCTTAAACCCAATCTTTTTTTGGCCACGTGTCTGCTTTCATGAAAAAAAAAAAAAAATATATATATATATATATATATATATATATATATGTATGTATATATATATATATATGTAATAAAACACAGAACTCAGTGTATCTTCAGCTTACACTGTACATGTAATTCTTTGATAAGGGTCAGAGAGGTTTGAACTTGAGCAATAAACTAGAGACTTAGTCTATATTACAATTCTAGATCTGTCATGGAATGTGTAACTCTAAATCTGATAAATCAACTGGGATGACAGACACTGAAGATAGATATCACTCATCTTCAGAATGAACCATTTATTAATCTCTGCAACCTAACTTTAGCATAAATAAAATGGGAATCACATTTCCCTCTCCATGCCTGTACCACCATACTGAGTGTTCACGATACACCCCAAAATTGTGGGAATGATATGGACAGGTGAGGCACCCCCATCATCCACTCTGCTGTTCTCTGGCCAGCACCACACCTCAAAGTTATCTTAGAACCCTACTGGCAGAGCTACCCAGGCAACCAGAGGTTTTTGGATACACATCGACAACTGCTCTAATGTGAGGGTCATCAGATCTTTCCTCCAGAGATCTTCACCTCCATTTTATTTCATCAACATATACTCACAGCATCCCCTGCAACCATCACTTTCCTGGTTCTGAGCTTTTTGCCTGGCCACGAGAGACAGCCATGCAATCTTTAAGATAATCATGCCATGGCTAGGTCTGTCCTCATCTGAGTGGAAAGTAAAGATCCTTACTAAAACTATTCTGAATGGATGGCCCCTTACCCCTGCATAGAGGCAGACTCAGATAGTATCTTTAACCAAGATGAATTTCCTTTTTAAATCTGGCATCTTCTTCATCATGTGAACAAATGAGCATTTAACTCATAGACATAGAACATGCCTGAAATGGTTATGATCTGGGAATATTTCAATGCAGGAAATTCCAGCCCCCTATATCATCTAACAAAAATTATCAATATTTCAAAAGACCCCAGGATGTCTTGTTTTGAACAATGCAGCTTTCTGGTGAAATGCCAGGATGAGTTAATTGCAAAATGTATTCAAAAGTAACTAAAGAAATTGCTCTTTTATGATATTATTGATTATAAAGTAAAATTTGAAACTCATATTTCAAAAACCATTGATTTTAGTTTTAGTACAATTGATCTGAGGTCATTCTCTCTGGCAACATTAGAAAGAAGAATGGATGGCTGATTCATATCATTCTATAACAATAAAACTTCCCAAGAACCTAAGAAACAATACCTATGTGTCAATTTTTCATAGAAAGAAAATATACAGCCACATCATTTAATACAAGCATTAAATATTTATGTTACATGTATGTAAACATAGGAAGAGACATTTACCTGTTTTATGTCACTTTAATTTTTTGTCTGATAAGTTTGGAGACAATTCCCATTGAGTATATATAAAAAGGCTGTGTTTAAAGATTTTCCTAGAATCATCATACCTGGGCATCTATACTGAGCAATTACAACTTCATCCACACCTAGTACCTTTTCCACAATGGCCCGGAAAGGGGTAAAAATCTTTACATAATCACAAGTTATTCTTGGTAATTTTACCCACAGGAGGATTAAAAGGTGCAATATTGACCAATAGTTGAATTGCATGCCTGAAACCACTTCATTGCTGTGTAAAATGTCTGCTTTAGAAACCCAGGCCATCTTTACAAAGGGGAGTGGTATAAGGCTTGGAAAGAAAATCTTAGGAAGTAATTGGTCTGCAAATGTGGGAAGGTATAAATTACATCCCGAGATTATCTAAGTAAAAGCAGACATGTGAAGTAAATAAATGTAGACAGGATGTTAAATATTGGAACTACCAATCCGAGAGCATTTGAAATAATTATGTAGCAGCAATATATGATTAACTGGTATTTTGTACAATTTACTCTTTTTAATAAACTGCACAATGAGAGTAGAATGTAGACTCGAGTTTTAGCCAGCTGTTCCAAGTATAATAGAAATGTGCAAAGGAAGCTCCTGGGAAACAATTTGAATATGAACTTAGTCTTTGCTAGTCTTTCTCAGTAGTACCATACACAGTGGACAATGTCTCCAAATATACTCAAATTATGATCTGGATTGTAAAGTGTGTCTTAATACCCAATCATAGAGTCACCCACCTTCTGGCAACATCCAGACTAAATCTCTGCTTCCCTGAACCCTCCTCAAAATCACCTAAAAAATCCATATCCTATAATAAGCTTCTCCCAGCACCTTCTTACTGGGATGTACCAAGGCTCTCCATGTTGTGTTGTCTTCCCAGCTGCAGCCCAGGTGCACCACCTGTCTCCAGGTGTGGTAACTCTTTGTGGTCGTTGGCTGATGGGCTTCAACTGTGGTAAGCCTGTGCTGACAGCTTCATTTGCTCTGAGAGGAGTTGGCAGTCTCAGGAGACAGGGTCTGGGGTGTGGTGAGGGGAACCAGTGAGAGGGCTTGGAAGTTTGGGCAGAAGGTGGCTCAGGCTGCCTGAAATCTCTTGGAGGTGTGCCATGGTTGATAGATAGTGAGGTGGGGAGGGGGTACTCCCAGTAACCCTTTTTTACTCACCGAACGAGCCATTGAATAAACAAATCTTGTACCACTAGGGTTAATATTTGCTGGCACCAACAGAGCTTTTAATTTTTACTGAATGTTTTTAATGACCTTTGATGCCTTTCTGAGTTAGGAGTGACTAGTTTGCCATTATCATCTGAGAGGACATGAATCAATGATATTAAACAGCCCCAAATCATCCAGTTAGTTGGAAGAAAGACTGAGAACTGGATTGTGTTCTCTAGGTCAGATCCTTCTGCCTCCAAAGGATCTCCTTTGATGGACTGAATTCAGGAGCTTGCTCATATTTTGAAAATCCCACATGACCTCTGTTTGAGGCCATCACTGCACTGTGATAAGTAATTTCTCCCTGGATCACACTGAACAATAAAACTAAATTACTCATCTATGAACCTTGTTCATTCATCCTGGAGATGTAAAGGGAGATGCATCATCTTTTGCAGGGTCTTATGAACCAACCCAAGGACTATTAATCTGTCTCCCATGTCTCATGGAAAGAGGAAATTATGTTGGCACAAATCTTCCATGGGATTTCTTATTACTTTTCAAGAACTTTCTAACAAAATTTCTATTAATTCATATACTATTAAAATTATGATGATACATTGCTGGAAGATGTGGGGAAATGTTATTCTTATCTACTGCTGGTGGAAACATGATTGTTGGAGAATTTTGGGGCCCATTTTAACTTACAAAAAAATCCATGGAACAGAAATATCACTCCTGGGAATTCATAACATAGAAATAACAATACCAGGTCATAGAGATATCTGAAGCTTAAAGATGATTTATTATAAGCTTTATGTTAAGTGTCAAAAATTGGAAACAAAACAATATTCCCAATATTACTAGAATAACTGAATAAATCAATGATTTACTTATAGCACAAAATTATGGAGTCATTAAAATAAATACATAACACAATTCCAGTCAACATAGAGGAGTTTCCATGAAATATTACTAAAAGAAGGAGGCAAGATGCAAAGAAGCATGTATAGGGAAATTTCACTGTAGTTAAACAAATGAGGACAGAGGCCTCTGTGCCTGCAGAACAATTGGCCATATATTCTGTGTATTCTGTAAGGGTGCCTGTGTGTTTGTGTGTGTGTGTGTCAGAAAGAGATAGAGAGATGAGTCCATATGCTTAAAGGTGATCTACAAGGGTCATGTGGAATTGGAGAGTGTTTATGAATGAAATGGAAGAAGAAGAGGAGAAATAGGCCAGAAGGGAAATAAAACTAAAAACTTAAAAAAAAAAAAAAAAAAAAAAGATTGCCTGTAAATGATGGACTATAGTTAACAGCACAATTATAAAAAAGTTCTTTCATGAATTATAACAAATGTAACTCACTAATGCAAGGTGTTAATAATAGGGTGGTATGTGGGAACTCTGTATTTTACATTTTTTATGCATGATATTTCTTTAAACCCACCCTGGACAAGGGCAGCAGCAGTGGATTCTTAAAGACATTGTGTTTCCTCAGGGCTGCAGGGGACAGCTAGCTGAAGGGCTGCATTTGCTGGGAAAGCCAAGAAAGCTCAGTTTTGGGGAGTCATTGAAATTCTTGGCACCCTTTCTGAATCCTTTCCCCAGGACACTTTGGAGTTGGTCTGTACTCCTTTCTTGGGTCCCTGGCCCTGTTTTGGCAGGGAAATACTGAATTGGGAAAGTCCTATCTGATGTGCCCTCCTCCCAGACTTTGCCCTCCAGGCAAAAGCAGCTTGAGACAACAAAAGGAGTGTAAAAACTATAGAGGTAGACATCTGAGACAATGGCTTACTTGCTTGAAATGCCGGAGAGAGGAAAGTCTATCTCTTGGGAACCAGAGGGGACAACCAAATTCCTGTTAACAGAGGAATTCCAGACTAACTAACAAGCAAAAGCCCAGGGCAAGACACAGCCCAGAAAGACAGGGAAAATCCTTCACATAGCATTCACCTTGGGCAGACCTACCTGATAGGAGGACTGAAGCTCAAAAAAAATCTCTTCCTTATCACCAGCTGGTTAAAAAACCAAGAAACAGACATCTCATGGAATAAATCCCAGAGTAAACTTTTAAAATATCAAATTTTACAATATGCAACAAAAAAATACAAGACAAAGAAACAGGAAATAATGGCCTATCAAAAGGAAGAGCACATAAATCCAGAAAACAACAATGAAGAGGAGAATGTGCACATATCAAACAAAGCCTTTTAAAAATGATCATAAAAATGCTTAGGGAGATGAAGGAAAATACTGAGAAACAACTAAAGGATATTAGGAAAACACTGAATGAGCAATATGGGAGACATAATAAAGATAGAAAGTTTTAAAAGGAAACAAATAGAACTACTGGAGTTGAAGACCACAATAATTGAAATGAAAAAATGCCCAGGAGGGTTTCAAAAGTAGATTGGAACTGGAAGAAGAAAGAATCAGTGAATTTCAAGATAAGATACTTGAAATGAATCAGGTTGAGAAGCAGAAAGAATAAAGAAATATTAAAAGTGAAAATAGCCTAAGACAAGTCTGGGTCACCATCAAGAGGCTCAATATACACATTATGGGAAACCCAAAAGGAGAAGAAAGAAAGAAAGAACTGAAGGAATACTGAAAGAAATAATTACAAAAAACTTCCCAAACCTAGAAAAAGACATGAATTTTTCATGTCCAAGAAGCCCATAGAACAAAAAATAGGACAAACAAAGAAAACTATACCCCATTATAACCTGATCACACTACCAAATGCAAAGGACAAGGAGAGAGTTCTGAAAACTCCAAAAGAAAAGCAATATGCTATATACAAAGGAGTCCCAATTAGATTGAGTGCTGATTTATCATCAGAAACCATGGAGGCAAGAAGGCAGTGGGTTCCAATACTTAAAATGCTGAAAGAAAACAACTGCCAGCCAAGAATTTTATATCTAGCAAGACTTTATTTCAAAATTGAGGGAGAGCTTAAGACCTTCTCAGATAAACAAAAGCTGACATAGTTCATCACTAGATCTGTCCTACAAGAAATGTTAAAGGGAATTCTTCAGACTGAAAGGAAAGAACACTAGATAGGGCTTCAAAGCAGCATAAAGAAATAAAGATCGGCAGGAAAGGTAACCATTTGGGTAAATGTAAATTCCAGTATTATTGTAGTGTGTTGTTTGGTATGTAACACAACTTCTTACTTCTACAGATGCCTAAAATGCAAGTGCATAAAAAGTAATGATAAATTTATGTTTTTAGACATATAGTGCACAAAGATATAATTGGTAACAAGTAAAAACTACCGGGGTGATAAAGGGGTATAGGAAAAGTATATGTGCCTGCTGTTGAAATTAAGTTGTTATCAAGTAAAATATTATTGTTATATATTTAGTATATTAAATGTTTACAAAGAGTATAGATGGAAAATATATCCAGATAGAAATTAGAAAGCATTCATTTTAGCACAACACGTAAAGTCAAATAAACATAAAAGTAGGTATTAACAGAAGTGAGGGACAAAAAAGGTATGACTTACAAAGGCTGAATACCAAAATGACAAACAAAAGTCCTGTATTATCAGTAGTGATTTTAAATGGAAATGGATTAAACTCTCCATTCAAATGGATGTAACTCTCCAGTCAGAAGGCAGAGAGTGGATTAAAAAAAAACATGATCCAAATATATGTTGTCTGCAAAAGACTATCTTAAAGCCAAAGATACAAGTAGATTGGGGGTGAAATAATGGAAAAAAAAAATATATATATATATATATATACCATGCATGTTGTAACCAAAAGCAAACTGGGGTAACTATACTAATATCAGATAAAATAGGCTTTAAGTGAAAAACAGTTTTGAGGGACAAAGCTGGTCATTATATACTGATAAAGGGGCAATTCAATAGGAAGATATAACTATTATAAATGCATATGCACCTAACAGCAGGACCCCCAAATATATGAAACAAATAGTGATAAATTGAAGGGAGAAATTGATGGCTCTACATTAATAGTAGGAGACTTTTTAATATGCCACTGTCAATAATGGATTGAACATCTAGTCAGAAGATCAATATGGAAATACAAGACTTCAATGATACTCTAAATGAACTAGACCTACCATATATATATATATATAGAACACCTCAGCCAACAAAAACAGAAAATACATTCTTCTCAGGAACACATGACTCACTCTACAGGACAGACTATATGTTGGGTCAC
The DNA here is from genome assembly GCA_026826555.1 of Tolypeutes matacus. NCBI lineage: Eukaryota > Metazoa > Chordata > Mammalia > Cingulata > Chlamyphoridae > Tolypeutes > Tolypeutes matacus. The sequence continues at coordinate 1,738,754 of JAKSZT010004976.1, forward strand.
AAAACAAATCTCAAAAAATTCAAAAATATTGAAACCATAAAATGCATATTCTCTGACCATATTAAAATAAGCTAGAAACCAATAACAAAGGAAGAAATGGAAAATTCACAAAAATGTGGAAATTGAGCACATACTCATAAACAACAGATGGGTTAAAGAGGAAATCAGAAGCAAAATTAGAAAATATTTTAGAGCTAATGAATATGAAAAGACAAACATACCAAATCTTATGGGATGCAGCAAAGGCAGTGTTGAGAGGGAAATTTATAGCTTTAAATGCTTGCATTAGAAAAGAAGAAAGACTTCAAATCAGAGACTTAACCTCAAAACTGGAAGAACTGGAAAAAGAACAAACTTAATTGTTTGTTCTAAATTGACCAGGAAGAAGGAAAAAATAAAAATCAGAGCAGAGATAAATGAAATAGAAAACAAAACAAACCAATAGAGAGACTCAACCAAACAAAAAGATGATTCTTTGAAAAGATTAATAAAATGGACAAAACTTTAGGTAGAGTGATAAAGTGAAAAGAGAGAGGATACAAATAAATGAAATCAGAAATGAAAAGGGGGAAATCACTATGGACCCTGCAGAAATAAAAAGTACTGTAAGAGGATACAATGAACAACTGTACATGAATAAATTAGATAACCTAGATAAAATGGACAAATTCTTAGAAATACATGAGCTACCTACAATGATTTGAGAAGAAATAGAAGATCTCAACAAAACAATGACTACTAAAGAGATTTAGTAAGTAATCAAAAACCACCAAACAAAGGAAACTCCAGAACCAGATGGTTTCACAGGGGAATCCTACCAAATACTCCAAGAAGATTTAATTCCAATTCTGCTTAAACTCTTCCAAAAAAATTGAAGAGGCGGGAACACTCCCTAATTCATTCTACAAGGCCAAGAGAACCCTCATTACAAACCCAAATAAAGATACCACAAAAAAAGAAAACTACAAACCAATATCTCATGCACATAGATGCAAAAATCCTCAACAAAATACTAGCAAACTGAAACCAACAGCATACTAAAAATAATTATACACCATGACCAAGTGGGATTTATCCAACATACTCAAGGTTCATTCAACATAAGAAAATCAATTGATGTAATATGCTACATTAACAGAATGAAGGATATAAAAACACACGAACATCTTGGTTGACTCATAAAAGGCATTGGACAAAATCCAGCAACCCCTCTTTATAAAAACTTTTGGAACACTAAGAATAGAAGGAAACTTCTTCAACTTGATAAAGGGCATATATGTAAAGCCCACAGCTAACATCCTACTTAATGGTGAAATACTGAAAGCTTTTCCTCTAAGATCAGGAACAAGAAGACAAGGATGCCCACTGTCAACCACTATTATTGAATATTGTACCAGAAGTTTTGGAAAAGAAGAAGTAAAACTTTCCCTATTTGCCAATGATTAGATCCTATACACAGAAAATCCTGAAAAATCTTCAACAAAGCTCCTAGAGCTAATATGAATCCAGTAAAGTGGTGGGGTACAAGATCAATACCCTAAAATCAGTAATGTTTCTATACACAAGTCATGAACAATCGGAAGAAGATATCAAGAAAAGAAATACATTCACAGTTACAACTAAGAGAATCAAATACCTAGGAATAAATCTAACCAAGAATATAAAGGACTAGTACACAGAAAACTACAAAACATTGCTGAAAGAGATTTTTTTAAAAAATTAGTAAATGTAAGGGTATTCCGTGTTCATGGATTGGAAGACTAAATATAATTAAGATATCAATACTACCCAAAACAATATATCATTTCAATACAAACCCAATCAAAATTACAAAAAACCTTCTTTGCAGAAATGGAAAAACGAATAGTGAAATTTGTAAAGGGTAAGGGGCTCCAAATAGTTAAAACCATCTTGGAAAAGAAGAATGAATTTGGATTGAATCACACTTCTCAATCTTAAAACTCATTGGACTATCCATGGAACTGGGGGTAAGACTGGAGGAGGGAACAGATGAACTCTGGGGATCTGTAGGTTTGTGGTTAAAACTACAATGGTGGGAATGTTCTTTTGGTAAATATGTCAGGGGATGGTCACTGGTGCATGGCATCAAGATTGGGGGGGTGGTATGTGGGATAGGGCACACCTGGGGCATGCTTTTGTGGAAAATGAAAGTGTTCAACCTGTCATAGTGTATTATCTCAGTGCGTGGAAACTCACAAAATAAATAGGAAAATATTAAACTCCCATCCTTGGGAGTCCTGCTTTGTTTTCAATTAGAGGGACATAGGCAGTGCCTAATAAAAGAAAAGAGACCAATATATCAAGCCCTCAATATTAATGCATGTAACTATGAAACATATGCTACAAAAGTTGAAACTTAGTGATTGCCAAAGGTTCTGAGGGGAAGAGGAGGGAAGAATAGAATAGATAGAACATAGGGCATTTTTAGGGCATTGGAACAATTCTGTATGATCTTGCAATGATGGATATAGGCCATTTTAATTTTGTCAAAAAAATGTATAAAAATGCATGGTACACGGGATGGATGTGGCTCAAACGGTTGGGCATCCATCTCCCATATGGAGGGATCTGGGTTCAATCCCCAGGACCTCCCAGTAAAAAAAAAAAAAAAAAAAAATTGTGTGGTACAAAATGTAAACCATAATGTGTGCCATTGACCATGGTTAGTGGCAATGCTTCAATGTTTGTGCATCAATTGTAAGAAATGTACCAGACACATATAGGATGTTGCTAATAAGGTAAAGTGGAAGGGGGAAGGAGGATGGGTATAGGGGAATCCCCTATTTTCTATGTGACTTTTCTCTAACTTAAAGCTTCTTTGAAGATAAAGTGAAAAAAATATGACACCAGAGGAACATACGGAAGAAATTGTCACTCCTAAAAGACAACAAATCTTATGGCAATGAAACATACAATGAAAAAAAATTATTTTTTATTTTTATTATTATTACTATTATTTTATTTTCTTATTATTTTTATTAGTTTATTTTTTTGGCTCTGTTTTGGAGGAGGTTTTTATCACAGATGGGTCACAACTGTGGCAGGGAGGATCTCTTGTGTGGGGTGTCAGTGATGGAGGGATGTGTGGGAAGGGGTGCACCTGGGGCATGCCTCTATGGCATAGGAATATGTTCAAATGGTCAAAGCATGCTGTCTCAGGAGGTGGAGACACACACAATAACTGAAAGAATATTGAATTCCCATCCAGGGAAGTCCTGCTACATTATCCAATAGAGTGACAAGAATCTCTAGAGTACATGAGCAGTGCCTAGCAAAGGGGAACAGACCATTATGCTAGGTCTTTGATATTGATGGTTGTACTTATGAACCTTGTTCTTGTGAAATTGAAACTTAGCCTAGTATTATATATATTGCTTAAGAGTTACCCCCTGAAAGCCTCCTTTTTGCTCAAATGTTGCCTCTCTCCAAACCAAATTCAGCATATAAATGCACTACCTTCCCCTCAGCATTGGACATGACATGCAGGGATGAACTTCCCTGGCACCAAGTTATTATTACCAAGCTCCAACTAGCAATGCATTTGGAAAAAGACCTGATCAAAAGAGGGAAATATTAAAAATGAGTTTTTATGGCTAAAGAATTCAAAGTGAGTTGGGAGAACATTTGAGAGGTTATGCTTATGCACATTGCAGCAGGATCTCATTGACTGCCACAGTAAACAGTGCCTCAAACAGCAGGGCTCCTGAGGGCTCTAGAGACATTTAGACAGGGCAGACAACTCAAGAATTTAGTACCCTGCCAGTGGGCCTTACTTTGGAATATATGCTCCCCAATGTAACAGAGTTAGACTCATTAATAATTTCCCTACACATGGCTTTTCTGCCCCTTTTATTTGAACCTTTAATTGGCACTATACTCATTAAATACATGTCCCAGAGACTTATATCTTCCAGCTGTTCATATTCCAATTGAGCCCTGAATCTCAGCAGAGATGCAATACCTTCTCTCCAGTTCATTGGATTCGCCCAGGAAAACCAACAAAAGGATGATAATGGATAATGCCCATCCCCAAAAAACAAGAGTATCTATAACTGCAAGCAAGACAGTTCCATCCATCTGCTCCAAGGGATCTAAGCTCCTCTCAATCAGAAATATAGTAAGCATCATCATCCTAAAATCCTCAAGACTGAGGAATGAACAAACATAAGGGGAAATGCAACTATGGACTAAAGTAGACTTATTATTATTCTAGCAATGGAAGAATTATATCACCAATATAAAGGCAGTGGCCACCAGAGGTTCTGAGGGGAAGGAGAGGGAAAAATAGGTGTAACATGGGGCATTTTGGGGACATTGGAAATATTCTACATGATATTGCAGTGACAGATACAGGCCATTATACATTTTGTCAAATCCTATAAAATTGTGTGGTGCAAAGTGTAAATTATAATGTAAGCTATAGACCATGGTTAGTAGCAATGCTTCAATATGTGTTCATCACTTGTAACAAATGTACCACACTAATGAAAGATGTTGTTAATAAGGAAAAGTGGGGAGGGGGAGGAGGTGCAGTATATGGGAATCCCCTATATTTTTGATGTAGCATTTATGTAATCTAAAGCTTCTCTAAAAATAAAAAAGTAAAGAAAAACAAGCAAACACAACTTATTACAAAGCCACAGTAATCAAAACAGCATGGTACTGAAACAAGGACAGATACGTAGACTAATTTGACAGAAATGAGAGCTGAGAAGATAATCCTCATATTCACAGCCACTTGATTTTTGACAAGGTGGTCAAGACTACTCATTTGGGAAAGAGCAGTCTCTCCAACAAATGGTGCTGGGAAAACTAGATCCCTATTTGCAAATGAAAAGAAAGCTGACCTCTACCTCTAATCATATACAAAAATCAATTCAAAATAGACCAGAGACCCAAATATAAGAATTAGAACTATCAAACTCGTCAAAGAAAACATAGGGAAGCATCTTCAGGACCTTGTGTTTGGCAATGGTTTCTTACACTTTACACCTAAAGCACAAAAAATAAAAGAAAATATACATAAAAGGACATCACCAAAATAAAGAAACCTTCTGCCTCAAAGGACTTTACCATGAATGTAAAACTGCAATTAACACAATGGGAAAAAATATTTGGGAAACCACATATTTGATACAGGTTTAATATCCTGAATATACACAGAAATTTTGAGGTTAACCACAAAAAGACAAACAACCCAATTAAAAATAGGCAAAAGGCTTGACTAGATATCTGTCCAAAGAAGATATACAAATGGTTAGAAAGCACATGAAAATATGCTCAACCTCATTATCCATCAGGGAAATGCAAATCAAAATGATAACAAGATACCATTTCATAACCAATAGAATGGCTGCTATTAAATCACAAAAAATAACAAGCATTGGAGTGAAAGCAGAGAAATAGGAGCACTCATTCATTGCTGGTGGCAATGTAAAATGGTGCATCAACTATGGCAGACAGTTTGGCAGTTCCTCAGAAAGTTACGTATAGCACTTATGACCCAGCAATCCCAGTACTAGGTATATCCAAAAGAATTGAAAGCAGAGATACAAACATATTTGCATACCAATGCTCATAGTGGTATTATTCACAATTGCTAAAAGATGGAAGCCACCGAAGTGTTCATCAACAGTTGAACTGAAAAATAAAATGTGGTATGTACATAAAATGGAATATTATTCATCCATAAATAGAAATGAACTACTGATACATTAGACAACATGGATGAACCTTGAAGATATCCTGTTGAATGGAATAAGCCGGACACAAAAGGACAAATATTGTATGATCTCACTGATTTGAAACAATTAGAATAAGCAAATTCATTGAGTCAGAATCTAGAATATAGGTTACCAGGGGACACGGTGGGGATAGGGAATGGAAAGTTAAGGCTTAAAATGTACATGGTTCCCATTTGAAATACTGGAATTGTTTAGGTCATGGATGGTAGTGATGGTAACATTGTGAATGCAATAACAGCACTGAAATATGTATCTGAATATGATTAAAAGGAGAAATGTTAGATTGTATATATGGCAACAAAATAAAAATTGATTGTTCTGTAAACCCACAACATCTCTAATAAAAAAGGAAATCTAAAGGAAATGGGCAAAGGCTCTGAATAAACATTTCTCTAAACATATAGAAATGGCCAATAAGCACATGAAAAGGGTTCATTAGGCATCAGCAAAATGCAAATCAGACCACAAAGAGAAATCACTTCATGTCCATTAGAATGGCTATTAATTAAAAATGGAAAATAACAAGTATTGGTGAGGCTACAGGGAATTTGAAACTTTTCTATATCTGTTGTAGGAAAGTAAAATGGGGCAGCAGCTGGGGAAAGCAGTTTGGTTATTTCTCAAAAAATTAAATATAGAATTGTCATATGACCTGGCAATTAACTTCTAGGTATATATCCAAAAGAATTTAAAGCAGGGACTTAAACATATAACTGCACAACTATGTTCATAACAGCATTATTCAAAATAGCCAAAACGTGGAAGCAACCCAATGGTCTTTCAATAGAAAAATGGATAAAAAAGTGGTATATATATATAAAATCAGAAATTATTCATCCATGAAAAGAAATGAAGTTGTAATACATGTGACAACATGGATTAAACTTGAAAACATCACATTAAGTGAAATAAACCAGAAATACAGGACAAATATTGTATGCTTCCAGTTATATGAAACACCTAGAATCTGCAATTACATGGAGACAGAAAGTGTTTGCATATTATCAGGGACAAGAGGTGGTTATGAGATGAGTGGTTGAGAATGGGGAGTTATTGCTTAATGAATACAGAGTTTCTTGATTGAGATTTTTTTTAATATACTTTATTTTTTAAAGATAAATGGTCACCAAATATTTTCTCCCATTGAGAGGTTGCCTTTTCACTTTCTTGGCAAACTCCTTTGAAATGCAAAAGTTTTTAATTTTGAGGAAGTCACATTTAGCTATGTTTTCTTTAGATGCTCATGCTTTGGCTATAAAGTTCATGAAACCATTTCCCAATACAAGATCTTATAGATGCTTTCCTACATTGTCTTCCAAGATCTTTATATCTTGGTTCTTATATTTAGATCTTTGATCCAAATTGAGTTTATTTTTGTATAAGATATGAGATGGTGTTCCTCTCTCAATCTTTTGGATATGGATATCCAGTTCTTCAAGCACCGTTTGTTGAAGAGGCCATTCTCTCTCAGTTGAGTAGGCTTGGTGGCCTTGTTGAATATCAGTTGACTGTATATGCGAGGATCTATATCAGAACTCTCAATTCCATTCCATTGGTCAGTATGTCTATCATTTTGCCAAAACCATGCAATTTTGACCACTGTAGCTTTGTACTGTGTTTTAAAGTCAAGTAGTGTGATTCCTCTGATTTCATTTTTCTTTTTCAATATGTCTTTGTCTATTTGGGGCCCCTTGCCCTTCCAAATAAGTTTCATAGTGAGCATTTCCAATTCAGTAAAAAAAAAAAGCTCTGGTAATTTTTATTGGGATTGTGTTAAATCTGTAAATCAGTTTGGTTAAGATAGACATCTTAATGATGTTTAGTATTCCTATCCACGAACAGGGAATAGTCTTCCATTTATTTAGGTCTTCTTTGATTTCCTTGAACAGTATTGTGTAGTTTTCTGCATACAAGTCATTTACATCTTTAGTTAAATTTATTCCTAGGTATTTGATTCTTTTAGTTGCTATTGTAAATGGAATTTTTATCTTGATTTCCTCCTCAGATTGCTCATTTTTGGTGTACAGAAATGCTACTGATTTTTGAACATTGATCTTAAAGGTTGCAACTTTACTGAACTCATTTATAAGCTCTAGAAGCTTTGGTGTAGATTTTCCAGGGCTTTTGAGGGTATAGGATCATGTCATCTGCAAATAGTGAAATTTTTACTTCTTCCTTTGCAATTTGGATGCCTTTTATATCTTTTTCTTGCCTAAGTGCTTGAGAAAATACTTTTAACACAATGTTAAATAAGACATTCTTGCCTTGTTCCAGACCTTAAAGGGAAAGCTTTTAGGATTCCAGCATTGATTATAATGTTAGCTGTGGATTTTTCATATATACCATTTATCATGTTGAGGAAGTTTCCTTCTATTCCTATCTTTTGAGGTGTTTTTATCAGGAAAAGGTGCTCTATTTTGTTGAATGCTTTTTCTGACTCTATTGAGATTATCATGTGATTTTTTTTCTTTCAATCAGTTTATTGGTATATTACACTGATTCCTTTTCTTATGTTGAACCATCCTTGCATAACAGGGATGACACCCACTTGGTCATGGTGTATACTTCATTTGATGTGTGTTTGAATATGATTAGCAAGTATTTTGTTGAGGATTTTAGCATCTAGGTTCATTAGAGAGATTGGTCTATAGTTTACCTTTCTCATGGCATCTTTGTTTGGCTTTGGTATTAGGGTGATGTCAGCATTATAGAATAAGTTAGGCAATGTTCCCTCCACTATTTTTTGGAAGAATTTAAGCAGTATTGGTGTTAGTTCTTTCTGGAATGTTTAGCAGAATTCACCTGTGAAGCCATCAGGTCCTGGGCTCTTCTTAGTTGGGAGTTTTTTATTACTAATTCAATCTCGTTACTTGTGATTGGTCTGTTGAGTGAATCAGTTTCTTCTTTTGTCAATGTAGGTTGCTTGTTTGTTTCCAGAAATTTGTCCACTTCCTCTAAATTATCCATCTTGTTGGCATACAATTTTTTAAAATATACTCTTATGATACTCTTTATTTCTGTAGGGTCAGTGGTGATATTCCCTTCCTCGTTTCTGGTTTTATGTATTTGCAGCTTCTCTCTTTTTTTATTTGTTAGTCTAGCTTAGGGTTTGTCAATTTTATTAACCTTCTCAAAGAACCAGCTTTTAGTTTTGTTTATTTTTTCTAGTGCTTTCTTATTTTCAATTTCATTTAGATCTGCTCTAATCTTTGTTATTTCCATATTTCTATTTCCTTTGGGGTTAGTTTGTTGTTCTTTTTCTAATTCCTCCTGGTGTGTCTTTGACTTTAGCTCCTTTTTCTTTTTTAATATAGGCACTTATGGCTATTATTTTCCCTCTCAGCACTGCTTTTGCTGCATCCCATAGGTTTTGATATGTTGTGTTGTCATTTTCATTCGTTTCAAGATAGTTACTGATTTCTTTTGCAATTTCCTCCTTGACCCACTGATTGTCTAAGAGTGTGTTGTTTTATGTCTATATCTTTGTGCCTAATCTACTTCTTTGCCCCTTATTGATTTCCAGCTTCATTCTATTGTGGTCAGAGAAATTATTTTGTATAATTTCAATCTTTCTGTGTTCTGTGTCCTAGCATGTGGTCTAGACCAGAGAATGATCCATGTGCACTTGAGAAGAATGTATACCTGCTTATAAGGGTGTGATGTTCTGTATATGTTTATTAGGTCCAGATCTTCTAATGTATTATTCAAAGTCTTTGTTTCTTATTGATTCTCTGTTGAGATGTTCTGTCTAATGGTGATAATGGCGTACTAAAGACCACCACTATAAATGTAGAGGCATTTATTTCTCCACTTAGTTTCTTCAATGTTTGCGTCATATATTTTGAAGTGCCCTAGTTAGGTGCATAAATGTTTATGATTGTTCTTTCTTTTTGATAGATTACCCATTTAATTAATATGTAGTGTCCTTCTTTGTCTCTTACAATAGTTTTGCATTTAAAGTCTATTTTGTCCGATATTAGTATAGCTACTCCTGCCTTTTTTTTGGTTATTGTTTGTATGTAAAATTGCTTTCCAGCCATTCATTTTCAGCTACCTTGCATCCCTGAGTCTAAGGCGAGTTTCTTGTAGACAGCATATGGATGGGTCATATTTCCTTATCCATTCTGCCAATATGTGTCTCCTGAATGGAGAGTTTAATCCATTAACATTCAATATTATAACTGTCAAGGAATTGCTTACATTAGCCATATTTTCTTTAGGTTTATGTATGTCTTATTTTTTTTTTTATTTCTTTTTTTATCTTTTTAGTTGTTCTTACATTCTCCTCCAACTCTCTCTCTCTCCTGTTTTTTCCTTTCAACCTATAAAACTTCCTTTAGTATTTCTTGAAGGGCAGGCTTCTTATTGACAAGCTTTCTTAATTTCTGTTTATCTGTGAATATTTTGAATTCTTCCTAATTTTTTTTTTTTAAAGATTTTATTTATTTATTCATTTATCCCCCCCTTGCTGCTTGTGCTCGCTGGGTCAGCTAACCACGCCGTGCGGGCGGGCTTGCCTTCACCAGGAGGCCCCAGGAACTGAACCCGGAGCTTCCCATATGGTAAACGGGAGCCCTACTGATTGAGCCACAGCCGCTTCCCTCTTCCTAATTTTTAATGCCAGTTTTGCTGGATAGAGAATTCTTGACTGGAAGTTTTTTCTTTTAGCACCTTAACTATGTCATACCACTGCCTTCTTGCCTCCACAGTTTCAGATGAGAAATCAGCACTTAATCCTATCGAGCTTCCCTTGCATGTGATGGATCTCTTTTCTCTTGCTGCTTTCTGTATTCTCTCTTTGTCTTGAGCCTTGGACAATTTGAAAAGTATATGTCTTGGGGTAGGCCTGTTAGGTTTTATATGGTTTGGAGTGTGCTGCACTTCCTAGACATTTACGTCCATGTCTGTCAATAGAGTTGGGAAATTTTCAGCCATTATTTCCTCTAACACTCTTTCTGCCTTCTTTCCCTCCTGGGATGCCTATAATGCGCATGTTTGTGCATTTCGTGTTGTCATTCAAATCCCTAGTCCCTGCTGGATTTTTTTCTACCTTTTTATCTATCTGTTCTACTATCTGTCAGATTTCAGCTGTATTTTCTTCCATATCGCTGATTCTTCCTCTGCCTGTTCAAATCTGCTGTTATGTGCTTTCAGTGTATTTCTTATATCTTGTATTGTGCCATTCATCACTGTCATATCTGTTATCTTTTTACATATGTTCACAATTTCTTCAGTATGTTCTCCCAGTGTCTTCTTAATATCCTTGCTCTCTTCCTTCACTTCATTAAATTGATTTATGGTATTTATTTGAACACCTCTGATTAGTTGTTCCATGTTCTGCATCTCCTCCTGTTTTTTAGTTTGTTCATTACACTGTGCAATGTCTTTCTGTTTCTTAATATGACTTGTAATTTTTTGTTGGTGTCTAGGCATCTATTTATCTTGATGGGTTTATTTGGTTGGTTAGCTTCTATTTCTACTCTAAGGTTTTATTTTGTTGCTGTTTGTGTGTGTGTGGTAAGGTTCCTTTTTGATACTTCATTCCTCTTATTCTATTTCCTTGCTGTTATCTATGTTCCCTTGAAAAAAAATAGGGCCAGAGAAAAAGAAAGAGACAAGAAGAGAAAAATAATAATAGTAATAATAATTTTTGAAAAAAAAAAAAAGGTAGAAGAGGAACCATACAAGGCCTAGGAAAATAAATGATTAAAATGAGTAAAACATCATAAGAAGTACAGAGGAATAAGAATTAAAAGGTGGAATAGAAAAAATAAAATGAGAAACAAAATAGAGAAAAATATATAGAATGAATTAAAAGGCTGGAATGATGAGAGGAGAGGAAAAGAAAAAAGAAGAAAAAAAGAAAATGGGAAAAGTGAAACAAAGAAGAGGAAAAGAGAGAAAGAGAGAAAGAGAGAGAGAGAGAAGGAAATAAAAACAAAAAATGTTTGACAACCAAACAAAATGAGGTAGAATGGAAGAAAAACAACAGAAAAGAGAAGATAGAAAAATGAAGGAAAGAAAAGATATTACATTGGCATAAAAAAATAGGTAAAAGGAAAAAAAAGGAAGTAAAGGGGAAACACAAAAAACAAGAAACAAAACAGCAGCAACTAAAAATTTTTTTTAACTTTTTTTATTTTTTAAAAGAAACTTAGATTATATAAATGTTACACAAAAAATATGCCCCACCCCCCACACTTCCCACACCCTCCCACACAAACATCCTTCATTAGTGTGGCACATTATTGTAATTAATAAATGCATCCTGGAGCTTTGCCACTAAGCATGGACCATAGTTCACACTGTAGTCTACACTCTCTCACACACAGTTCTGCATGTTATGTGATGATATAAAAGGGCCTATATCTGTCATTGAAGTATCATTCAGGATGATTCCCAAGTCCCCAAAAAAAACCCATATTACAACTGTTTTTCCTTCTCCCTGCCCCCAGAGCCTGCAATGACCACTGGCTCCACATCACTGTTGTAATTTCTTCCATTGATAGAATCACAATATGTCTATAGTAGAATACCAGTAATCCCACTCTGGTCCATAGTTCTTTCCCCAATCCTGAGGATTCTGGTATGGTGATGTCCAATCCACCTCTAATTGAGAGTGGGCTTATATCCCATGGGGAAGATGGATGGGACTATCTTGCTTCCAGTTGAAGACTCTCTCTGTTTTTTGGGATGGTCGTTGTCTATCATCATCTCCTTATTAGTTGTCCTGGGTGACTCCAATGAGCTGTAGAGTAGGTGTTGCAACACCACTGAGGTTCTGGACCCTGCTGGCACATGAACAGCCCGAAGACTAGAGTCTCTTGGATGTGCACCTACAAACTCCAGCACCAAGTATAGGTTCAATAGAAAGGACATGTGTAGGGAAGACATAATTAGGTCCAACTCTGTCACTCTCAGGAACACAAACTCCAAAGTAGGGCCCACTGACAAGGCACCAAACTCCAAAGCTATCTGCCCTGACCATAGGACCTGGGTGTCTCCAGAGCCCTCAGGAGCCCTACTATTTGGAGTAGTATCCACTTTGGTAGTCTATGAGATCCTGTTGAGATGTGCATAAGCATTACCTCTGGGATGACCTCCCTACTCACTTTGAAGTCTCTTAGCCATATAAACTCATTCATCTTTATATTTCCCCCCTTTTTCCAGTTGCATTGCTAGTTGGTGCTTTGTAGTGATCCCTCGGTGCCAGGGAGGCTTATCCCCAAGAGTCATGTCCCATGCTGGGAGGAAGGTAATACATATATATGCTGAGTTTGACTTAGAGAGAGGCCACATTTGAGCAACAAGGAGGTTCTCAGGAGGAAACTCTTAGACACCCAACCACAATAGGCTACATTTCAATTTCAAAAGCAAAGGCTCATAAGCATAGTCATCAATATCAAGGGCCAATCAGTGGATCATCCTCCTTCACCAGTCATTGCCCCTGCACTTGGGAGACGTTTGCTGCTCCATTAGAGAATGTGGCAGAGCTCTCCAGGATGGGAATTCAATATTCTTTCAGTTATTGTGTGAGTCTCCACCCACTGTGACAATGCCCCATGAACATTTGAACATAATAATATACCTTATATGTATGCCCAGGTGAACTTCCTCCCATGTATCCCCCATCACTGACACCCCACACCAATGATCCTCCCCTGCCCCAGTTGTAACCCTTCTGTGATCCAAAGCTTCTTAAAATATGAAGCCATTAAAATAGCCAAGTACAGTTAACAAGAAAATGAAATAATGATAAGCTTAAATATAAGAAATAAAACACATAAAATTTTAAAAACCTGAAAATAAAATAAAATTAAAAGATTAGGATATTTAAAAAATAATGAAAAATATTAAAAAAAAATTTTTTTTTGACATTTTGCCTTTCAACACTTTAATATCTGGTACCCTGTCTGTACAGTGGCAATTTCTTGAATTTATTCCCCAGTGTCTTACTATTTTTCATTTGTTTTCGAAGATATTTTAGGTTACGGTAAAGTTATATACAGAATACAAGGGACTCTCATATACCCAACATCCTCCCCTTTTCCTCCTTTCCGTATTAATACTTCTTTATTTATGGATGGTACCTTTGTTATAACTGATACACAAATAGTGAAACATAGCTACTAAACATGGTCAATGGTTTACATTATGGTTTACATTTTAGACCATACACTTTAATAAATTTTGATGGTATTTAACATGGCCTGTGTCCATCATTGTAAGATCATGTAGAACACTTCCATTGTTCACTAAATACTCCCTGTTTGATCTATTCTATTCCTCCCTCCCTCTCCCCTTGGGGCCCACAGTGACCCCCTGGCTTCACTCCTTGGATGACAACATTCATAGTTACATGCAACAACATTGAGGTCTTGACACACTGGTTTGTCCTCCCCTCATAAGAATTGCCCATACTTTTGGGAGACTCCAGCCTCTCTATTTGTGAACAAATCAGTCTTCCTGAGTATGGGAGTCCAACTCCTTCCTGTTCCTTATGTGGGTCTCCATCCACTGACACAACAGATTAAGACAAAATGATCACTCACACACTCCCTAGAAGCCTGCTCCAGGTGCACCCTGCTTCGAATGCCCCCCTCCATCCAACACCCTAAACCAGTAACCCTTCCTTGTCATATTGCCATTGTACTTTCAACCACATACCCACAAATCCCCAGTGTTCACCTGGTCCCTCTCCCAACACTCTCCCCAGTTCCCTGGACCTTCCAACCCAACCCATTTTTTTTTCATTTAACAACAAAAAGAAACAACCAAGGGAAAAGAGTTGTTCCTCTTAGGCCTCTAAGGAGCTTCTCAGGCTGCCAGTTTTCATCACTCAATCACCCTTGGCAGTTGCTGTACCGGGTTTTAGCGAGTAGAATAAGGGGGGTGAGAGGAAGAAAATTAAAAAAAAAAAAAAAAAAAAAACAGTTCTAAGAAAACTTAAAACAAAAAGAATGGCTATATGTTCCCTGCCATAAGATATCAGCTGGATGCCTGATAATCTGGTGGATCACTCCTCTAAGGAGACATGGGAATCAAACTCAGGACCTCTTATATGCAAGATGGGAATTCCTCCACTTAGCTAACCTGTCTCCTTAGGTTAGTTAGGCTTCAGAACGCTATCTGCCTCCTTTCCCTCAGGTGTTTTAGACTTCTACAGTTTGTTAGAGTCCTGCTGATTAGTTGCCTGTCCCCACCCCCTCACTAATCTAGTTCCTCTCTATCCCCCTGGCAGCTGGGTGTGACAGCTTACCTGAGCAGATTCCTCCTCCCCTCTCTCATTTGGGTCCTGGTCTCTTCAGAGATTCAAAGGGGCCTCAGCTGGCCAAACTCACTGCAGAGAAACCACTCTCCACCTTCCATCAGACCCATCTTCTTCGCAGGGAGTGCCTCCTCCCACTCCACAGGCAGCCAGGGACTGCCCTAGAGGCCACTTGTCCTGAAGGCGGAGTATATATGCCTGTTCCAGGCACAGAGGGGAGCAACTCACAGATTTCCTTTGACTTCTTTATCTTTCCAGTACCCTCCTAGATGACTTAGAGTACCTTCCCGTTCTACATATATCCAAAGCAACTCCTTTATAGATCTCTGACTTCTCTCTGCCTTTTTGTGAGAGAGTTAGATTCTCCTTACCTACTTCAGTACCGTTTTCCCAGAAGCCTTTCTGATTGAAGTTTGAAGTTAGTAATTGATGGAGAATTTAATTAATATCACTGAATTGTATGCTTAAATGTGCTTAAGATAGATATTTTTGAGTTGTATATATGTTACTACAATACAATTTAAAGAACACTAAGCTAAAAACAAATTACACAGGAGTTCACAAAAAATTAACATTACTGTTGCAAAACCATAAATCATGGTGGCCTTTTATGATCTCCTTAACAGCTGAATTACAAAAAGTGACATTAACAACCATAGTAGAAGAAAGAAACATGCATTGCATTTACTGATAAAATTAAATTAGGCATCCTTTTTACTTAAAACATCAACCAAGTGTATTATGTTCATTTTCACAATAAGGAAAATAAGTGCAGTTCTGTGGAATGCTAGCTACAAGTGTCATGACCTTGTAGAAACAAGTATATTTTCTTACATAAAGTTTCAGCACTAAAGCAGAGGTAGTCCCTCGGTCCCTCTTCCCAGAACCTGGAGCAGCAGTGGGAAGAAGAGCAGAGGCTTGAGCTTCCCTTATTCTCTTGATTCCAGGGCGGCCCATGAAATGCCGCTGCGCACTAAGATGTCCAGGTGTCCGCGGGGCGCTGGCCTGGCTCGCGGACCAGGCCTCCTGTGGGCCCCGAGCGCGCCGACGCCCCGCGCTGTCCACGACTAGGAGGTTAACGGTCACTGCAGTCCTGAGCTCTTGGCCTCCAGGAGCGCCCGCAGACTAGGACCTTCTGGAAGCAGAGTCCCTGTTCGAAGGAACAGCCCCCGCCACACCGTGGTCATGGGCAGCTACCTGGGCAGCTACCTGACCACGCCCAAGCCCGCGCCACCGCCCCCTGTCCCGGAGCGCAGAGCCCCGCGGCCCAAGCCCGCCTGCCATCAGCAAGCCCCTGCTGAGCACCCGGTTGTCTACATGCACCGTCAGCGCTTGG
Source organism: Tolypeutes matacus (assembly GCA_026826555.1). Taxonomy (NCBI): domain Eukaryota; kingdom Metazoa; phylum Chordata; class Mammalia; order Cingulata; family Chlamyphoridae; genus Tolypeutes; species Tolypeutes matacus. Next base: position 1,755,123 of record JAKSZT010004976.1, read on the forward strand.
GTCGCACCCGACCCCTTCCCCAGATCCCGCCCGAATGCGCGCACATCAATCAACGGAGGGTGCTGGTCCCCGAGACCTGGAGGCGCTTTCCTAACAAGCTGCCCCCACAGACCATCTCGGGGCCGGATCTGTCCTGCGCATGGGACAGCTACAGGAAGAGGTGGCTTTGGAATGCCCGCAACCCCAGTCGGATCTGGAGTCCGGTCACCGTCAAAATCGCTCCTCCTGAGAGCAGAGGGAGCCTCTTTAAAATGTGCCCACCCCCTGAGAAGCCCCCAGACCCCTGTGCCAAGGAGACTGTACTGAGGGCACTCAGCCAGTGCAATAAAGGGAAAAGGAAGTTTGACCGGCCCCTCTGGTTTGAGAGCCCTGAAGACAAGAGAAGGAGGCACAGCTCCGAGGCCAGGCTGTCTGCCTTCAAGCCTGTGGTGAGAAATGGAGTGACCCTTTCCTTTGTGGCCAGACCAGGGCCTGTGAAGAGAAGACCCCACTCCAGGAGAGAGGCTGTCTGCCAGGAGAAGGCTGTCCCCAGGCCTGCTGTCCAGCCTTCCCTGTCTGCCTCCCAACCTGCTGCAGGGACAGCACCAGCGCTGGTCACAAGCCCTCCTCTGGAGAGAGGGCTGAAGATGCAGCACTCCCGGGTCCCCCAACCTTCCTCCAGTGCACGGAAGCAGCGCCAGAGGGGCCCAATTGCCCCTGGACACACACAGTCTCCTGGCGTCCTTGGCTCCTAAGAGCCAGGGCCCACACCCACCTCCAGAGACTCCAGCTCACAGCAGCTTCCTGACCCCTGATATCTCTGACAGGGGACACTGTCACCACCAGGGCACCTCCTTCCATTCCAGCAGACAGGCCTGCCAAGGCCCCAGACCCCTGTCCATACCCTGACCATCCCACTATGAAAAGTATTTTGTTAGAAATGATGGAGCCCCAAGTCCCCACCCTCCTGTTTCTCCACCTACTGCGGCTACTTCTGCCCCCCAGATGGAACCCATATTGAAGCCCTGTAAATAGGGAGGTAGCGGCCCCTTGTGTGCCCAGTCCAGTCACAGCTGCAGCTTCTCCCGGGCCTGCCCTTCCCTCAACTCCCAGCCCCGACCCCCATCTTCAAGCAGATCCTTGCCAGCCCCAAATCCCACCCCCAAAATAACACCTGTGATCCCCATTATCCTCTCCCCAATCTGGACCTCAGGGCTGCTTGCAGAGCCTCTGCCTTCTCTATTTGTCTCCTTCAGCACACTCTGCACATCTGGCCAAGCAATTAAGGAGATGCTGGTCACTCTGGGGACTCCTTGCCCCCCTTTTCATAGAAACTGACAGTCCACGGCCACTGTGCCCAGTAAAGTCTGAGGCAAGGCAGAGTCCTAGGATGTGGACTCTGCTATGTCCCCACTGAGAAATGGTGTATAGACCAGAGCCCTTGCCTTCCCCTGCAGGCCACTTCTCCCACCCTTTACCTAGATGCAGACTCGCCAGGAAAGTGTGCTTCCTTCCCCACTGCCCCAGTTTGACAGTTAATATGAATAAAGATTAGTTTGCATTTTTTGGAAAAAAAAAAAATGTCTGCCTTCTTTCTGATCTTTCTGCCTGAAAAATCACTTTTGGGATTTATATGTAATAGGCATAATTCTTTTATATTCTTCCCATTAAATGTTAAAGCCAGATGCAATAAAAGTGGCTCTGAGACTTCTGTCTGGATAAGATAATGCTGGTGGCTTTGGAGAGGTTTAGGCTCCCTGCAAAATGCAGTGAAGACACAGAGGAGAGAGCTTGAACACACACCCACCTACACACACACACACACACTCACAGACACCAGGCTGGGCCAAAGCATGGAGAGAATCTTGTGAGGTTAATATTCACAGGGAATAAAAGAATGAAAAGTCAAGAAAAGCATCACAGAAAAGCCAGATGCTAAGGTCTATAATGGAAATAGTCCACACCAGAGGGATTAGGAAGCTCTGGATGTGTGCAAATTCACTCAGAGAGGAAAAGCCAGAGAGGAAATTAGTTCAGCAGGATAAAATAGTTGCAAATAATATATCTCATTGAGGTTTAATATCCAGACTATATAAAGAACTGCTACAACTCAACAAGCATAAGATAAAAAACCCATTTTATAAATGGGCAAAGGACTTGAATAGATTTTTCTCTAAAGAATATATAAAACTGGCTAATAAGTATATAAGCAGATGTCCAGCATCATTATTCAACAGAGAATTGCAAATAAAAACCACAATGAGATAACACCCCACACCTACTAGGTTGGCTATTATTTAGAAAATTGAAAAATAACAAATGTTGGTGAAGACGGAAAGAAATAAGAACCATTATAAATCAGTGGTAGGAATGTAGTACATTGTAACTGCTGTAGAAAACAGTTTGGCAATTCATCAAAAATTTAAACATAGAATTACCATATGACCTGACTATACATGTCTAGTTATATACCCAGAAGAAACAAACATATTTTTGTACATCAATATTCAGAGCAGCCTTATTCACAATATCCAAAAGGTAGAAACTATCCAAGTGCCCATTGACAGATAATGGATAAACAAAATGTGATAAGTACATCCAATGGAATAGTATTTAGCCATTAAAAAGAATGAAGTTCTGACACATGTGACAACATCAATGAACCTTGAAAACATTATATTGAGAGAAATAATCCAACCACAAAATGACCAATATTGTTTGCTTCTACTTATATGAAATATAAGCAAATACATACAGAAAGAAAGTGATTATAGGTTACCAGAGCCTGGGAGCTGGGGGAATGGAGAGCTATTGCTTAATGGATTCAGGGTTTCTGCTTGAGGTCATGAACATTTTTGGTAATGAATGGTGGTCCTGGGGGCACAACATGTTAGGTGTATTTAAAGCTACTGATATGTTATATAATGTTATATAATAATGGTTAAATGGGAAATTTTGTGTTATAGTCATGTCACAGTAATAATAATAATAAAACCCAACATGTATGGCATGATCCCATTTCAGTAAAATTATGTGTATAGAAATAGTGACCTCTACAGCTACTCACTAATGGGTGTGCCCATGACACACTGAAAATGAGAGAAAGCACTCAAATGATAATATGTAAACTATGATTCTTTTTGGCCAAATCCAAATAAGCAAGCAGACAGATGGGCAATGCATCTGCTGTGAGTGCAGAGGTTTGCATGTGTGTGTTTGAACCAGGGGAGGGACTTAGAGTTAGGACTGATCTGGAGTGGGAATGAGTTGCTTGAGGTGACACAATTATTTTTTATACAACATTGACTTTGTTTCATTTGCTGTAACAAATATGAATTCATTTTGTAGTTGAAAAATCAAATAAAGAGCATTTTTCTTTTAATGGTAAGATTGAGGGGGCATGTACACATGCCGATCAAGGATTGCTTTCCCCCTTCTGGGAATACCCAGGGCTGACTACACATTGAGTTTATTCAACCTAGTACCTAACCTTATAAAGAGGGCTGGTTGCTGAGTGGATTTATCCAGCAAACCCACTCCAGTCTGGGCTTGTGGGGAATAACAGAGAAGTCAGATCTCAGGGACTGTGGAGAGAGACTCGGTTCAGGGGCCAGAGATGACCCCCCAGTTCAACTCCATGTGTCACAAGTGTTCCCTGTGCTTACCTGACAAGCAAGTAGAGGAGAGATCAGAGGAGCATTACCTATTTATTCCCCTCAAGACCAAATGCTCCCTAAAGACAGAATGGCCATCCCTCACTGTTAAATCTAATGAGAGAAGAGTTCAAGGCTCCTGAATAATTGGAGTAGAAGGCAGGGCTGTATACATCCAAGGTCTGCAGTTGGTAGCACCGCCATCGGGACCAAAAGCACAGGAAGTCTGGCCACGCCTGCAGAAGGCTCAGGAGGCCTGTGAGAGGGGAGGGGGTTGGAATGGAAATACCAGAAAGGGTTGTGGGTTGAAATGGGGGGGTAGTGATTTAAATAGTAGTACAATTAAAGGTCGGACCCTGGTCAGGATCCTGTGATAAAAGAGACTCCTCAGTAGGAAAAAGGATCAATTCAGGCTTTTTCACTTAAGGAACACCTGTCTTGAGAGAAAGCAGGGTTCAAGGAACACCCCTTGGCGTCGGCATGCCAGCCTCCTCTGTCTTTCAGGAGCAGAACATTTCTGAATGTGCTTAGAGATCGAGAATGAGCTAGGCTGAGGGTGGAGAAATACAGCCGAAGACCTCTACAGCTTGGCAGCTAACACTTATTTTTCATATTTACTTAATTTGTCACAAGATTTTACTTCCTTCTATTATCCTCGATGTGGGTAAACAACCACTATGAATAATTGCCCATAATTATGAAATATATTTTTCAGTAATGAAGAAAGGAAGCTATGAGTATAGGAATAAATATAGTATATAAGAAAAAGGCTAATATTTGAAAATAGACATTTCAAGGGAAGGTGAAGATTATGCCTGGAAATTAAGATAATGTTTCTTTAACTTGTTTAGAATTCATAAATTCAAAATTAATAACAAAAATTATAACCAGGGCAAGGGTCACATTTATGGCAAAATTCTCAGAGGCAGTTTGTTTTCTTGTTATTTCAAGTACTAAGCATGAAATCAAAGAAACATGTATTCTTTATGCATCATAATTTCTCAGGTTTATAATTTCATGCACAAATATCTGCTGATATTTTATGCCAAATAAGGTGCTATAAGATGTGCAAAGAAAGTACAAGACAGAGCCCTTTCCCCTAGATGTTCAAGATTTAGAGGCATGTCTTCAGTTTGTCAGAGCTGGTATGATGGCTTAACAACAGGAATTTATTGGCTCACAGTTTTAGAGGCTAGAAATCCAAAATCAAGTGGTCTGCAAGGCCATGCTTTCTCCCCTAATTCTGTGGTGGTGTGGTGTTGGCCTGCCACAATCCTCAGGGTTTCTTGGCTTGCATCTGTCCCATGGTGATCTCTCTTCTTGTGTAGGCTCTCCTGGATTCCACTGTCTTCTGCCTTCTGGCTCCTCTTTTAATAGAGCCACCAGTCCTACAGAGTAAGGCCCCTTCTCATTCAGTTTGGCCACACATAAATAGGATTTTAGAAGATCCAATGTACAAATGAGTCCATACCTTAACTGATAATTCATCTTCAAACAGCCCTAGTTCTGAATAGTTTCACACCCACAAGAGCACAGATAAAGATTGAGAACATGCCTTTTGCTGAAGTACAGAATTCAATCTAACACAAGGGGGGGAAAAGCCACAAATAAAACCCAGCAGTGTGTCTTAGGCTCTTCACCTTCCAGACACTCTTACACACCTGCCCTTCTTCTATTGCCCACCCCACAATTGCCCTGCTTTCCAGGGGGTTCTAGCCAATCTTGTGTTGACAATTGCCACTGTTCTTTGCTTCAGCTGACCTCATCACTGGATCCCCCTCACCTTCCTTTTCCTATCAGTATAGACAGTGTTCTAAAGTATGAGCATCACTGTCAGCTTATCTCCTATCTTCACAAACTCTGATTCATCAATATTGTTTCAATTTGCTAAAAGCTGTAGGGAGCAATATACCAGAAATGGGTTGACTTTTATAATAGGAATTTATTAGGTTAAAAGCTTACAGTTCTGAGGCCTGAAAGTATCTAAATCAAGGCTTTAGAGGAAATCCTTTCCCCAAAGGTAGAAGGTTGGCTGCTGGAGATCCTGAACTCCTGAATGTGGCAGGCATAATGGCATCTCTGCCAGTCTCTGCCTTCTCCTCCAGGCTCATTTTCTCCCCATGCTCAGCTATGGGCGATCAGGCACATTGCAGTGTCCTCTCATCACTGGTCTCTCCCCTCTTCTCTGGCCCTTGTTGTTAGTTCTGCTTTGGGCTGCTCCATCTGTGGCTTTTCTCTTTCCCTTGTTCCTTGGTTTCACTTTCTGGAGGCTTCTATCTGTCACTAATATTTTTCTCTGTGTCTGTGGCTTTCTATTCTTCTGTTTATAAAGGACTCCAGTAAGAGGATTAAGCCCCACTGTGGGCCATGCCCTTGTGGAGCAATCTAATCAAATAGCTCTTAACTGATCAAATCTAATCAAAGGTTTACAATAAGTTCAATTTAAGAACATAATTTTCTGGGGCCCACATGAAAGACTCATACCAACACAACCATTAATAATTCCAAGGCCCATGTATTAATGGTGGATCTGCTTTATATAAGTCACAAAAAAACACAATTCTGAACACAACTAGAGACAGAGCAATGAATGGGACAAGGGAAGGAAGCATGTTATATTTCTCCTTTGTCTTCCCCAACCCAAGCAAGCTCTGTCCTACTTCTGACAAATTGATCTGGACCCATTTGTGTTGCAGGTTTTTGAAGGAAGTGCAAATTTGTGTAAATTGAGACTTGGCACACCCTGGTTATAAATACTAAAGAATACCTACAAAACCAAACCTGGAACCAGCAAGATGTCGGCAGAGTAAGGAGCTCCTAGAATCAGCTCATCCCACAGGGCAGTTAGTAATCACCCAGAGCTAGCTAAAGCACAGTTTAGAGGGTCCAGGAGACCAGAAGGGCATCCTGCAACATCCTTAAAGAATGGAAAGAGGAGACTGCCCATCTGCCGAGAAGATTCATAAGTAGAGCACTCCCTGCCACAGAGACCGGTGACCATCCTCCACTGGCGCCACAAGCCACCTCAGGAGCTATTCCATGGCTGAAATGGAAAGGTCCATGTCCCAAAAATGGGGGAAAAAGAAACGGTTGGGCACCACCTTCAGCAACCAGTTAGTAAATTTGGCTGGCTAAAGTATAATCCTAAGAACAGCTAAAGTTCGAACCTGTCCAAGTCAGAAACAGGTAGATAGCTGCCATTTTAACTCTGCCCCCAGCATGAGGGGAAACAGGGCTGATGGAAAATCACAGTGCTGGTAGGGACTCGCTTCTTTCCACCCAGATCAGGCTTCAGACCTGGTCTAGGCTTCAGCCCGACCTCTGGCAGGAAGCAGGGGGGACCTGCACCAGCCTCTCCAGGTACCTGCAGGTACATTCGGTTGGCACAGACTTAATAGTAGGAAGTATACAGTGGTAACTCAGTCATTTTGGACCCACACAGCATAGATTGTTGCCCACACCTGAAGCTCCATCCCCACCCCAGGAAGGGGAGGAAGAGGCCTGAAGCTTCATCAGTCTCTCTGGGCAGCTACAGTCTAGGTTTGCATGATTTGGACTTTTACACATGGCTATGGCTCTGTCCCTACTCTTGACAAAGGAAAAAGATAGGAGAAGCTTCATTGGTCCCTGGGGCAATGCAGACAGCTTGAGCCTACACAGTTTACAGCACCAATTACGTCCTCATCTCTTACAACACAACCAGCAAGGGAGAAAGGGCAAGAAAGCCCTAAACTAAAGAAAGAAACTGCACCCAGAATAAATACATCTAGTAAACCAGATGCCAACAACAAATTACAATCTATACCAAGAAATAGGAAGATATTTCTCAGTTAAAGGAAAAAGATAAGCTTCAGACGACATAAAGGAGTTGAGACAACTTATCATATGTTCAAACAGATGTCCTTAATAAATTCAATGAGATGGCTAAAGAGATTGAGGATATTAAGAAGACATTGGATGAGCTCAAAAAAGAATTTGAAAGCATACAAATAAAAATAGCAGATCTTATGACAATGAAAGATACAATAAATGAAATTAAAAATACACTGGAATCACATGACAGCAGATTTGAGAAGGCGGAAGAAAGAATTGGTCAGCTTGAAGAAATGGTCTTTGAGAGTGAACGTACAAAAAAGAACATGAAAAAAAGAATGAAAAAACTTGAACAAGGACTCAAGGAACTAAGTGACAGCAAGAGAATGAAAACATGCATGTCATGGGTGTCCCCAAAGGAGAAGAGAAAGGAAAAGGGGCAGAAAGAATATTTGAAGAAATAATGGTAAAAAATTTCCCACACTACTGAAAGACTTAGGTATCCATGTCAAAGGAGCACAACGTACTCCCATCCGAATAAATCTGAATAGACCAACTCCAAGACACATACTAATCAGAATGTCAAATACCAAAGACAAAAAGAGAATTCTTAGAGCAGCAAGAGAAGAGCAATGCATAATATATAAGGGACACCCAATAAGATTAAGTGCCTATTTCTCATCAGAAACCATGGAGGCAAGATGACAGTGGTATGATATATTTAAGAATCTGCAAGAGATTCTTGCCGGCCAAGAATCTTATTAGCAACATTGTCTTTCGAAAATGAGGATGAGTTTAGAATATTCACAGATAGACAGAAACTGAGAGTTTGTAAACAAGAAACCAGATTTGCAGGAAATACTAAAGGTTATGCTATAGTCTGAAAAGAAAAGACAGGAGAGAGAGGCTTGAAAGAGAGTCTAAAAAATGAAGATTATATAAGTAAAAGTTCAAGAGTATGGTGAAAATAAAATGTGACAGATAAAACTCAAAAGCCAAAATGAGTGAAATAAGAACTGCCTTTACAATAATAACATTGAATGTTAATGGATTAAACTTCCTAATCAAAAGACACACATTGGTGGGAATGGATAAGAAAATATGAGCCATCTATATGCTATCTGCAAGAGACTCACTTTAGACCCAACAATACCAATAGATTGAAAGTGAAAGGCTGGAAAAAGATATTCCATTCATGCAGTAACCAAAAGAAAAAAAAGAAGCTGGAGTAGCTATACTTATATCAGATGAAATATAAATTAAAAGACATTATTAATCTGCAATCTCAGGAGACAGTCAGGAAAAAAATTCCATTTACAATAGCAACTAAAATAAACAAATACTTAGGAATAAACTTAACCAAAGATGTAAAGCACTTGTATTCAGAAAACTACAATGCATTGTTAAAAAGAAATTTAAAAAGACCTAAGTAATTGGAAGAAAAACCCACACTCACAGATTGAAAGACTAAATAACATTAAGATGTCAAATCGATCCAAATTGATATATAGATTCAATGCAATCCCAATAAAAATTCCACCAGCATTTTAAAATAAATGGAAAACACAATTATCAAATTTATCTGGAAGTGTAAGAGGTCCCGAATAGCCAGAAACATCTTAAAAAGGAAAAGTGAAGTTGGAAGACTCTCACTTCTGGACTTTAAATCATATTACCTTGCTACAGGCGTAGAAACATCACTGTACTGGCATAAAGGCAGCCGCATAGACCAATGGAACTGAACTGATGGTTCAGAAACAGACCCTCACATCTGTGGTCAAGTGATTTTTGACAAGCCTGTCAAACCCACCAAGCTTGGGCAGAACAATCTAATCAACCAGTGGTGCTGGTAGAACTGGATATCCACAGCCAAAAGGAAGAAAGCAGACCCCTATTGCACATCTTATGCAAAAATTAACTCAAATGCATAAAAAAACCCACGAAATATAAAAGCAAAACCCATAAAACTTCTAGAAGAAAATGTAGGAAAACATCTTCTAGACCTGTTGGTAGGTGGGGGATTCTTAAAGGAGATAAGAGAAGTGAGATGGACTACTGATATTTAATGTACATAGAAGTTGTAATTAACTTTACTGTAAAAGTGTGGGTATGTATAGAGTTGATGGTAACACATTACAGCATTAGCTGGTTGATAAATTGCAAAGTGGCTGGAAAGGGTAGTCTGGGGATGTAAATGTCACTTGAAAGAAAGCTAGAGAATAATCTAGGAACTGAATAACACAGTAAACCCAGAGGTGGATGAGAATTGTGGTTGATGGTACAGATGGAAGAGTGTCCTTTGTGAGCTAGAACAGATGTTCACCACTATTGCAGGGTGGTGGGAATGTGGAGAAGCGTGGGGAAAATATAACTGGAGTGTCTGGTTAACAGCAATACTGTAATATTCATGCATCTATGTGTAATATTCATTCATCTATACTGTTTTGATAATGGGGAAATATGGAAAAAATGTGCTAAATGTACAATATGGACCATAGTTAGAGGTAATAGTCTGATGATATTATCTCATAATCTGTAAGAAATATTCCACCACAGTGTGGTATGTTGTTAGAGGGGTGTTGTATTTGAATCCTGTACACATGCATGATTTTTTTGTAAGTTCACAACTTCTGTAATAAAAATATATTTAAAAAATAGTAATAGGGTGGGTTAGGGTGGGGAAGAATACACCAAATGTAAGATATGGACTATAGCTAGTAGTAAGATTTTGAAAATATTTTTTCATAATTTGTAATTGATGTCTCATAACAATGCAAGGTGTCGGTGGTGGGTTGATGTATGGGACCCCTGTATGATGTTATGCATGTTTGATTTCAAAGTTCATAACTTTTACTATACACTTTATTTATGTATGTTCATGTATAAATGATATAATAATAATAGAGTAGATTGGGGGGGAAATACACCAAATGTAAAATACTTTGGTTAGTAGAAATATTTTCAGGATGCTCTTTCATCATTAGTTAAAAAGTTTCACAACAATGCAAGGTATTGGTGGTAGGGTGAGGTATGAAAGCCCTGTATGATGTTATGTTTGTTTTATAAGTTCACATATTACCATACACTTATTGTTTATGTATATTTATGTATGCGTGATATATTTCAATAATTTTTTTTAAGTAAAAAAAAAAAAAAAACCAAACCTGTCTGGATACGCATGTTGACAAATACTATCATTTTGATGAATTCGTACTTTTCACTTACTTTTCACTCCATATACTATGTGAAGGCCAGGAGATCTTAAGTTGAAGTTCAGGCATGGTCTTGAGGAAAGTGATCAATTCTTGTCTTTTTCCTAATTTCTCAAGGTTTTAAAATTGTTTTTTTTGTAAATTTTTACTTTGATATAATTTCAAACTTACAGAAAAGTTGCAAGATGGTAAAATAAACTATTACAGACTTCACCCAGGTTCATCAATTGTTTACATTTTATTCCATTTGTTTTATCATTCTCTCTCAATATATATATGTATAGAGGTAAATATATGCTTATTATATATCTATTAGATGTGTTATATATGTGTAAAATAGATGTGTAGATTATATATACACAGACATATATGTATATATTATTTAAAATATTTTTTCTGAACTTTTATAGATTAAGTTGGAATCACTGTAGCCATTTACCACTGATGCCTTCAGATTGTAGGTCCATAAACAAGGGTATTCCCTTACATAAATACAGTACAGTTATCAAAATCAGAAAATTTAACATTGGTGCAATGATCTTATTCACAGCCTATATTCACATTCCGCCAATTTCTCCAGTAATATCCATATTAGTTTCCTATTGCTTCTATAACAAATTTCCACAAATGTAGTGACTTAAAACAACATAAATGTATTCTATTACAGTTCTGGAGGCCAGAAATCTGGCAGGTATGGTTCCTTCTGGAGGCTCTAGAGGACCATCTGTTTCTTTGCCTTTTTCAGCAAAGGCTTCCTCAGCTTGTGGCACCTTCCTCTCATCACTTGCTTCTGTACTCTCATCTCCTCTCTCTCACTCTAATTCTACTGCCTCATTATTACATTAGACTTTTGTGGGCAATCCAAGATAATTTCCATCTCAATATCCTTCACTTATCACCTCAGCAAGGTCCCCCTTCTTGCCATATAAGGTAGCATATCCACAGGTTCTGGGATTAGAATGTGGACATCTTTGGCGTGCCATTATTCAGTCTACCACAAAATCCTTTAGAGCTATTTTTTCTAACTAGTCTAAACCACAATATAGTATACTACCTTACATTTAATTGTCATATCTCTTTAGTATCCTTTTATCGGTAACACTGTCTTAGTCTTTCCATCTTTTGACCTTGACACTTTTGAGGACCATAGAACAATTATTTTGCAATATGTTCCTTCATTTTTAAACATTGGATTTGAGGGGAAAATGCTTATATGCATATGCATTTTAAAAGGACAGAAAGTGTAGTGAGTTTATCAGATTGTCAGATGGGTTCTAGACAAAAACGGTTAAAAATCACTAGTAAAGGGAATGGTTGGGGTTTGCGCAAAACTATATTTAATTTGTGTATCTATACATATAAATGTTTTATACCAACTCCTAGGTATATGTGGCAAATTTTAAAAATAGCCACAGTTTCTTCCTCCTCATACCCCTTCCCTGCCACTCCTTCTCCTCGTTCTTTTTCAAAATGTGGTTTCAACCAAATTCCTAATTTGCTGGCTTCAAAATCATTCAGAATGGATTAAGAATAATAATGGCTATATTTTTAAGTGTTTAGTATGTGTTAGTTATCATCCATCTGGAGTTTAGTGTTTTTTATTTGTTGTACTATTCCTTTGACTCCATACTCTGAAGTCAAAGTACACCCAAGAATTAGATATTTACATCCATCCCTCCCTCCCTCTCTCCCTCCCTCCCTCTGTTTCAGCTTCTTCTTTCTCTCCTTTTTTCATCCATACATCATATATTCACTTATCCTTCCATCCATCTCTAACATCTCTATCATCTCTATCTATCTATCTATCTATCTATCTATCCATCCATCCATCCATCCATCCATCTATCTACCATCTATCATCATCTATCTATTTTGGTCATTATCTACCTCTATCTACCTATCTTCTAAATATGAATATATGAAAAAATTTAATGCAAACATGCAGACAGTATATAGTAGTTAAGAACAGAACACTAGCTGTGTAGGCAAGATGGCGTTAGTGTACGAGGGCACACACTGCAAGCTCCCAGAGCAAGGCGGATTGGGGACGGGGTCCTGCCCGGGGGTCTGTGCTGTGCACGCGTGGAGTGAGAGGCTTGGGACATCTATCTGCGCGGATCGGCGGCGTGGACCGAACGGTGGAGATTCGTGAGTTTTGAGGCTGCCGGTGGAGGTTGGCATAGGCGGCTGAGCCCCGCGGTTAGGGAAAAAAAAATAAAATGGCCATTTGGAGCCGTGGGCGGGGTGAAAAAGTTTTATTTTCTGGGGATCTGGCTGCCTGGCGCCCCTTGGACCTTGTGTGAACAGAGCAAACGAGCTAATCAGAACCGGAGGTGGGATTTTGGTCGGGGAACGGAGCTGATTTCCCTAGCCACCCAGGGATAAGACCCAGGCCGCTGCGGAGCCAGGAGGAAGGGACACTTCCCAAAAAAGGGAGGGTTCGGTTGGAAGACAGGGAAAGGTATTTTATATTTTTAGACATTGATCTGGCTGCCTGCACCGCCCCATTGCTTTGGGGAGCAGATAAGCCGACCTGGAGCAGCATCAGGCTGAGAGCAGACGCTAATCTGCACTCAAACTGATTTACTGAGCAGCCGGGTGACGCTGGAGCTCGGCGCCAGAAGGGGCGGAATCCGCCGTCTTTAGCACTCCTCACTGACTAACATCAGAGCTTCAGCTAACCTGGGGAGTCCGGAAAGTGGGACGTGCTTGATTAATTTCCACGGGCCCAGCTAGGGTCCCTTCCGTAAGGGGGTTGGTCTAGAGGAGGAATTATTTTGGGTCCTGCATTTGGCTGAAAAAAAAAAAAAAAGTGAGGTCACCTCAACAAATGTAAAATAAATTCTTTTAAATTTAGTTTAATAGCTAAAAGCTGCTTCAGGACCTGCATATAGAACCCTCTGGGGAAATTCATTGATAAACACAAGTAGGCAGGAAGGATCCACGTGGACCCTAGGGGAATCATTGACCCCCCTTAGCTCTGTTTGACTGCTTGCCTATGTGGATCTTTGGTTTCTCTCTGTTACTCTGGTCTACTGCTATTATTCCCGTTTTCCTACCCCCTTCCTTTTTCCTTCTATTTTTTTTTTTTTTTTAAATAGGTGCTGCCAGCTGGTCACTTCTTTGCTGGGCTTCTTATTCAGTAATTTCCCACTCGCTGTATATATTGATTCTGTATTACAAACTATCGCTTATCCTTCCTGCATGTTTCTACCTTCTGTTTTCTGTTGTGGCTCTTAGAGACAACATTTTTTCATAGGCCCACAACTTAAGGGTGTCAATTTCTATCCCATCTATTTCGTTTTCTTCTTCTTCTTTTTTCTTTTTTTTTTTTTTTATTAGTATTAACTTTTTCCTTTCAGACCTTTCTCTACTATTTCTCTCCCTCCTCATAATTCTAGCCTTCTAAATCACTATATATATATATTCCTCCATTTGTTTTCCCAGTCCATTGTAGGAACTCCATATTTTTTCCTAGTACTCGACACTGCCTACATAAGTTAAATATTCATCTCATTAAGTCTCATTTTGCCCCTCTTCTAACTTTTATCAATATTTCTATTATCATTCTGCCTTCCTTACATCTTTTGATCCCTCTGGCCCTAACCTTTTGCCTTCAAGGGAACATAGAAAGAAGCAAGGAAATAAAATAAGAAGAAAAACTGCCAAAGAGAAAACTTAACTCACACGCAGAACCAACAGCTAAATAAAATTCTAGAGCATAGAGAAAAACTAGTCAACTGAACAAACCCATCAAGATAATATGATGACCAGAGGGCAACAGAAAAATACAAATGACTCTGGAAACTGGAAAACATGGACCAGTCCAGTGCACAAAATAAAAACCAGGAAGCAATGCAGTACATCGAACAACTAATCAAAGCTATCCAAACAAATATCATGGACCAACTTAAAGAACTGAAGGAAGAGATTAAGGATATAATGAAGACACTGGGAGAACATACTGAAGAAATAGCTAACACACCTAAAAAGGTAATGGATATGATGGCGAACAAAGACACAAGTCAAGAAATGAAAAAGACGCTGGACTCACAAGGCAGCAGAATTGAACAGGCAGAGGAAAGAATTAGTGATATGGAAGACAATACAGGTGAAATCAAAGAGATTGTAGAAAACATAGACAAAAAGATAGAAAAAATCCAGTATGGTCTCAGGGAATTAACCGATAATGCAAGACGCACAAACATACACATTATGGGCATCCCAGAAGGAGAAGAGAAGGGAAAGGGAACAGAAGGAGTGTTGAAGGAAGTGATGGCTGAAAACTTCCCAACTCTATTGAGAGAGATGGATGTGCAGATCCAGGAAGCACAGCGCACCCCAAATAGATTAAATCCCAACAGGCCAACTCCAAGACATATTCTTGTCAAATTGTCCAATGCTCAAGACAAAGAGAAAAACTCAAGGCAGCAAGAGAAAAGAGAACCATCACATACAAGGGAAGCACAAAAAGATTAAGTGCTGATTTCTCACTGAAACAATGGAGGCAAGAAGACAGTGGTATGACATAGTCAAAACACTAAAAGTAAAAAACTTCCAGCCACGAATTCTCTATCCAGCAAAATTGGCATTCAAAAATGATGGAGAGTTCAAAATATTCACAGATAAACAGCAATTAAGAGAGTATATCAAGAAGAAACCAGCACTTCAAGAAATACTAAAGGAATCTCTACAAGTTGAAAGGAAAAAAACAAAGGAGAGAGAGTTGGAGGAGAGTTTAAAAACAAAAGTCAAAAAGAGAAACAAAACAACATATGACATACATTAACCCAAAGAAAAAATGACTGAAGTAAGAAATTCGTTACGAGTGATAACACTGAATGTTAATGGATTAAATTCACTAATCAAAAGACACAGATTGGCAGAATGGATAAGAAAATATGATCCATCTATATGCTGCCTGCAAGAAACCCACCTTCGGCCCAGGGATTCAAGGAGGCTGAAAGTGAATGGCTGGAAAACCATTTTACAAGCTAACAATAGCCAAAAAAGGGCAGGAGTAGCTATTCAAATATCAGACAAAATAGACTTTAAATGCAAAACTATTGTAAGAGACAAAGATGGACACTACATATTAGTAAAAGGAGTAATCTCTCAAGAGGAGAGAACAATCATCAACATTTACGCACCTAATCGAGGTGCCTCAAAATACGTGTGGCAAACTCTGGAAAAACTAAGAGGAGAAATAAATTCCTCTACAATTATAGCAGGGGACTTCAACACACCACTATCATCATTAGACAGAACATCTAGGCAGAGAATCAATAAAGAAACTAAGGCACTCAACAATACATTAGAAGATTTGGACTTAATAGACATATACAGAACACTACACCCAAATACAGCGGGATTTACATTCTTCTCGAGTGCACATGGAACATACTCCAAAATAGAGCACATGCTAGGCCACAAAAAAACACTCAATGAATTCAGAAAGATTGAGATTATACAAAGTAATTTCTCTGACCACAACGGAATGAAGTTGGAAATCAATAAGGGTCAGAGAAACAGGTTAGGCACAAGGATATGGAAGTTAAACAACACACTCTTAGCCAAACAGTGGGTCAAAGAGGAAATTTCAAAAGAAATCAGTAACTACCTTGAAATTAATGAAAACAACAACACAACATATCAAAACCTATGGGATGCAGCGAAAGCAGTACGAGAGGGAAGTTCATAGCCATAAATTCATATATTAAAAAAGAAGAAAGAGCTAAAATTGAAGACCTAACTGCACACTTGGAGGAATTGGAAAAACAACAACAAACTAAATCTAAAGGAAGTAGAAAACAGGAAATTACCAAGATTAGAGCAGAACTAAATGAAATAGAGAATAAGAAAGCACTGGAAACAATAAACAAAACCAAAAGCTGGTTCTTCAAGAATATCAACAAAATTGACAAACCCTTATCCAGACTAACAAAGAAAAAGAGAGAACAGATGCAAATACATAAAATAAGGAATGAGCAAGGTGATATCACTACTGACCCCACAGAAATAAAGAGTATCATAAGAGGATACTTTGAAAAATTATATGCCGAAAAGAATGACAATTTAGAGGAAATGGACAAGTTTCTAGAAACCCACAAACAGCCGAAATTGATGAAAGAAGAAATAGATGAACTCAACAGCCCAATTACAAGTAAAGAGATAGACTCAGTCATTAAAAACCTCCCAACTAAGAAGAGTCCAGGACCAGATGGCTTCACTGCTGAATTCTACCAAACATTCTGGAAAGAGCTAACACCAATTCTACTTAAGCTCTTCCAAAAAATAGAAGTAGAAGGAATATTACCTAACTCATTCTATGATGCCAACATTACCCTAATACCAAAACCAAATAAAGATACCACAAGAAAGGAAAATTAGAGACCAATTTCTCTAATGAACCTAGATACTAAAATCCTTAACAAAATACTTGCTAATCGCATTCAACAACATATCAAAAGGATTATACACCATGACCAAGTGGGTTTCATCCCAGGTATGCAAGGATGGTTCAATATAAGAAAATCAATCAATGTTATACACCACATAAACAAACTGAAAGAAAAAAACCACATGATCATCTCTATAGATGCAGAAAAAAACATTCGACAAAATACAGCACTCTTTCCTCATAAAAACACTACAAAAGATAGGAATAGATGGAAACTTTCTGAAAATGATAAAGGGTATATATGAAAAACCCGAAGCTAACATCATTTTCAATGGTGAAATCCTAAAAGCCTTCCCTCTGAGATCGGGAACAAGACAAGGATGCCCACTATCACCACTCCTATTTAACATTGTCTTAGAAGTACTTGCACGAGCACTGAGACAAGAAAAGGACAGAAAAGGCATCCAGATTGGAAAAGAAGAAGTAAAAATTTCATTATTTGCAGATGACATGATCCTATACATAGAAAGCCCTGAGAAATCGACAACAAGGCTTCTAGAACTTATAAAGGAGTTCAGTAATGTTGCAGGCTATAAGATCAATGCTCAAAAATCAGTAGCATTTCTGTACACCAATAACCAGCAAACTGAGGAGGAAATCAGGAAAAAAATACCATTTACAATAGTAAACAAAAGAATCAAATACCTAGGAATAAATTTAACTAAAGATGTAAAGGACTTATATACAGAAAACTACACAACACTGTTAAAGGAAATCAAAGAAGACTTAAATAAATGGAAAAATATTCCCTGTTCATGGATGGGAAGACTAAACATCATCAAGATGTCTATCCTACCCAAACTAATCTACAGATTTAATGCAATCCCAATAAAAGTCAACACTATATTTTTTAAGGAACTGGAAAAACTAACCACAAAATATATTTGGAGAGGTAAGAGGCCCCGAATTGCCAAAGATATATTGAAAAAGAAAAATGAAGTTGGAGGTATCACATTACCTGACTTTAAAACATACTACAAAGCTACAGTGATCAAAACTGCGTGGTATTGGCACAAGGATAGACCTACTGACCAATGGAACTGGACTGAGAGTTCTGATATAGATCCTCGCATATCCAGTCATCTGATATTTGACAAGGCCACGAAACCCACTCAGTTGGGAGAGAGTGGCCTCTTTAACAAGTGGTGCTTGGAGAACTGGATATCCATATCCAAAAGAATGAGAGAAGAATACCATCTCACACCTTATACAAAAATCAACTCAAGATGGATCAAAGATCTTAATATAAGAGCCAAAACCATAAAAACCTTGTAAGATAATGTAGGGAAGCAACTACAGGACCTTGTAATAGGAAATGGTTTCATGAACTTCACAGCCAAAGCACGAGCAGCAAGAGAAAAAATTGATAAATGGGATCTCCTCAAAATTAAAAACTTCTGCACCTCTAAGGATGTTATTAAGAAAATAAAAAGGCAACCTACCCAATGGGAAAAAATATTCGGCAACCATATATCTGATAGGAGCCTAATATCCTGCATATATAAAGAAATCCTTCACCTCGAAAATAAAAGGACAAACAACCCATTTAAAAAATGGGCAAGTGACCTGAAAAGACACTTCTCCAAGGAAGAAATACAAATGGCTAAAAAGCACATGAAAAAATGTTCAACATCACTTGCTATCAGGGAAATGCAAATCAAAACTACAATGAGATACCATTTTACACCCATCAGAATGGCAGCTATTAAAAAAACAGGAGACACTAAATGTTGGAGAGGATGTGGAGGAATAGGAACCCTCATCCACTGCTGGTGGGACTGCGGTATGGTCCAGCCACTGTGGAGGACAGTTTGGCGGTTCCTCAGAAAACTAGCAATAGATCTTCCGTATGATCCAGCAATTCCACTGCTGGGTATATACCCAGAAGAACTGAAAACAAACAGATAAATGCACACCAATGTTCATAGCGGCATTGTTCACCATTGCCAAAAGTTGGAATCAGCCCCGGTGCCCATCAACAGACGAATGGATAAGCAAAATGTGGTACATACATACAATGGAATATTACTCAGCTGTAAGAAGGAACAAAGTGCTAACACATGGAATAACGTGGATGAATCTTGAAGACCCTATGTTAAGTGAAGCAAGCCAGGCACTGAAGGATGAACAGTATATGACCTCACTGATCTAAACTGAGGAAAATGAGCAGTCTCTGAGAACCATTGTCTGAAAGATAGGTTAACAAAGGAGAGTAAGAGAAGAGCAGGCTTTGAGCCATCACCCATATGGACATAATCTATGGTAAAGGGATAGAGTGTGGTTGCATGTTGGGGGATGGGGCAGATGAGTGGTGGTGTTCCTGGGTTTGGTGGTGCAGCACTGGGGGGTGGGTGGATTAGGAAGGGCTGGTTCAAATCCCCAGGGCGTATAACTGTGAATCTTGACATTCCATGGGTTGGGAGAGGGGGGTATCACGGGCCCTGGGGGGCTGGGGAGAATGGAACAGTCAAGATCTAATGGTTGTTTGGTGGTCATGGGGAAGGTTATTCATTACCTTACAGTAATGGACACAGGACATAGTAAATATCATCAAAATGATTAAACTGTATCATCTAAATGGTAAACTATACTGTAAATCACTGACAATGTTTAGTTGCTATATTTTGCTATCTGCATAACAGTTATAACAATGCTAACAACCAATAAAAAAGGGGGCGGAGTTAATATGGGGTGGGGAAGGGGGGGTGGTTTATTATCTGGGAGTCTCCGGCACTCAGTGTGTGACTTTGCTGTGACCTAAAAATTCTTTGAAAATTAAATGAAAAATTGGGAAACAATGGGGATTGAGAGGAGGAAGGTGTCATGGCACACCAGACATCCGATAATACAGTGATAAAGGGAATGAAAAAAAAAAAAAAAAAGTAAAGAGAAAGGAAAAAAAAAATGAATGTATATATATATATATATATATATATATATATATATATTAAAGGCATTTCCTTTGCTTTTTTGCCCATTTTTTGAATGTCCCAATCCACTAATTATATTTTATTTTGTTTTGTTCTTTGTTTGATTATTTGTTTTTTTTTCCTTCTCTCTTTTTCCCCTGAGTTTCCTTATGTTTGTCTCTTGCATGTAAGCTTATCACACTTGTTTCTTTTTCCTAGTAAGTGTATTTGATTATTTTATGGACTAAATGTTCATGGAGGATTTGGATCACAGAAGGGTTACAG
>JAKSZT010004976.1:1802222-1886251 GCA_026826555.1 Tolypeutes matacus
TTATGGCCAAATGTCCCCTGGGGGACAAAATTGCCCCCTTTGAGAACTACTGGCCTAGACACAATGACATCCCAATAGCAATGTGCACACTTAGCAGTCAGATGCTAGTCCCTAGGTACCTTTCACTAGGAATACCAGCCACTGATTCCAGGGTGGGGCCAGAGAAAATGAGAGATGAACCTGGAATTTCTTTATATAGCAGAAAGTAAGGAAATGTTCAAAGAACAATGAGTGTCCTCCATACTCTGCACCACACACCTGCCTGAAGAGTTAAACTTAAATGCTTTCCCCCCTGGTAGCTGGAGTCTGAGCTGAGAGGGCTGCCCAAGAGCAACATCTGCTGGCATACCAGAAAAGTGCATGAAAAAGAAAATAATAATAAATAAATAAAAGAGGCAAGCAGGTACCATTACTGCCACCCTCTCCAAGGCCCTTGGAAACTGGCCCAAACCCCATTACTGGGTCCTTAACCCTGGTTTGCAGTTAAACATGGGCAACCCTAAATATCTAGAACAAGTTGATACAAGAGTTAAAGAACAGTGGTAGCATACAGATACTAAACAGTAAATCTCTAAGCAAGAGAGAGAAATTGAATATCAGAGTAAACCCAGCATCAGAATCATATGTCTAGGCATCAGCAAAAAATTACAAGCCATACAAAGAAAAAGGAAGATATGACTCAGGCAAAGGAACAAATCAAAGCTCCATATGAGACACAGGACTTGAAACAGCTAAACAATGAAGTTCAATTATAAAGGGAAAAATAGTAACATTACCATGGCCCAACCTGGCAGATACTACTCAATCTGGAGAACAAATTTAGCATCTCTGTCAGCAATGGGACAAACTTTTATCACAGGCCTCCTGATATGATGCACCAAGGACAAATGGTTGCTGTTATTTTCCTGTCAAAAATGCATAGTCTGAATATAATAGATCAACAGATCCAAAATACAATGCATTCTACAAAATAGCTTGCCTGTCTACTATCAAAAAAAAACAAAACAGAAAACAACAAATGTTGGTGAAGATGTGGATAAATAGGAACCCTCTGACATTGTTGGTAGGAATGTAAAATGGTACAGCCACTGTAGAAAACAATTTGGCAGTTTCTCAGAAAATTAAGGATAGAATTACCATATGACCCAACAATTCCCCTTGTAGGTATACACCCAAAAGAACTGAAAGCAGAAACTCAAACAGACACTTGTATTTATAGCAGAGTTGTTTAGAATAGCCAAAATGTGGAAGCAACCTGTGTCCATCAACTGATGAATGGATAAACAAAATGTGGCCTATCTATACAATTCATCCCTAAAATAAATGAATTTCTAATACATGCATGAACTTTAAAGACATCATGTAGCATGAAAGACGCCAGAGGCAAAAGGACAAATATTAAATTATCTTACTTATAAGAAATATTAGAATGTACAAGTTCATAGAGCCAGAAATTAGAATACTGGTTAGCAGGAGTGTTGGTGGGGAATGGGGAGATAAGGGGAGTTTACACTTAATTGGTACAGAGTTTCTTTTGGGATAATGGAGATGCTTTGGTTATGGATGGTGGTGATGGTAGCACAAATTTGGGGATGTAATTAACACTATTGAATTGTATACTTGAAAGTAGTTAAAATAGGAAATTTAAAAAAAAATTAAAACCCATAGAACCGTACAACACAGTGAACCCTAATGTAAATTATGGGCTATAGTTAATGAGCATAATATTGTTTCATTAATAGTAACAATGATATCACTTTAATGCAAAATGTTAGTAATTGGGAAAACTGTGTGAGTGAGTGGGGGGATTATATGGAAACTTTCTGAACATTGTGCATGATTTATCTATTAACTTTCAACTACACTAATAAAATTATTTTTTCACTTAAAAAATATATATATTCTGGTTTGACACGCATCTAGGGCTTGAATGTCTGCTAACTGGGAGCACATATTCTCCACTCCTGGAAAAAAAAACAACAGCTGCCCTGTACTCCTCAAAATTGACAAAATCATAAAGGCAAGAAAGACTGAGGAATTGTTCTAGAGTAAAGGAGACTAAAGAAACAGCACATCTAAATGCAATTGATGAACTGCATGGTCTACAGATCAGACAATAATATGTGTTTTGAATTAATTAAGTTGGATTTTTTAAATTTAGGCCCTGGTTGAGGTCAGGTGCAACGCAATGGGAAACCCAGACCACAAATGCATGAGAAAAGATGGTTTGTTGCTCACACATCCCAAAAAGGGAGAGGTGCCTTGAGGAGTCAACGGGAAGCGCTATCAACTAGGGGGCTCACCAGCAGGTGGGGAGATCACAGCAGAGCAAGAGGGAGCAATGGGCATGTGCCTTTATTGTGGTCCAGGGGTGAAACTTAGATTGCCTGTGGGAGGGGGAGGTATCAAGGATTGGTTAGTTTAAAGTGAAAGCATGCACGAAGAGGGAAAGAGACGGGGCCCGAGGGCAATGGGGAAGGTGAGTTTATCATTTGAGGCCAGCTGTGGATCCTGGGTGGTGGAGGTGGTGGCCTCAGATGGCGGTTTGTGTTTATGCCCCAGGGCTGGAAAGCTGCTTATTAACTAGGCCAAAGGTCGTCATTGAGGCAAGAGGCTTAGCCAACGTAAGTTGGATGCTAAGGCAGCCACACACAAAAAAAATGTTGATAGTTATAGCAGGATATACCCATGTCCAGTTCATGATTTCGATCATTGTACTGAGGTTGTGTAAGAAAAGGTCCTCTTCTTTGGTAAACACACACTGATAAATCTAAGAGTGAAGAGGCAGCAAATGGGTCAGAGAAAACATACAATAGTGTGCACGCCTATAGAAAGAGAAGGATAAGGTAAATGTGGTGAAATGTGAGCAATTAAAGAATCTGGATGAAGGTTATAAATAAGTGAATTTTGTGGATTATTCCTTCAACTTTTCGTAAATTTGAAACTATTTCAAAACAAAAGGTGTCAAAAAAATAAAAATGAAGAATATAGTAGAATTCTACCTTGGCACTTGAGAATCTTAGCCCCACCTCCTGTCTGGAGGCCTATTTGTTCAGGTGGTTAAGAGACCATAGAAACGTGCTTTATGGCTTTCCCAACATGGCGTGGGGTGGTTGGAAGAGATGACCAACCCATCTAATTATTAAGTTTCAAGCCATCTAATTTTAAGGATAAGGTCCACCAGCTTTCACACCCTTTGTTGCCCTGAAGCCAGGTAGTTGGGTGAAACTTGGCAGGACTGTGGAGGTGCAGGTGGTGCAACAGCAAAGGAACTGGGAAAGGGAGGGCCCCCCTTTCTGCCAGCCACCACAATCTCCCAAGTTCCTGTCACTGCCACCACCCTGACCCCTGCCCTCTGTTGGTGGGATAGGTAGAACTGCTACTTCTCTGCCCTGTTCTGTTTACTTCTGGGTGTTCACCATAAACTACCCTTATTCCTATTCAAGTATTTGGCTATGATTCTGATGTTCCAGTAGCTACATGGCCCATACATGGTGGGGCCATAGGGGAGAAGGGTGAATGCTCCATCATGAATAACTTGGTATTCAATGGATCACAAAACTTGGGCCTAGAAAAGAATTTATTAGACCATGCCCTTAACCTCTTATTTTTATAGAGAAGGAAGCTGAGGTCCAGGGAAAGGAAGCTGTCGTGATATAGAGGACCCCTTCTTACAGGCCATGGCTTCCCAGATAGTCTAAGATAGTACAGAAGAGATGGAGAATGTTAGTCTTGTTAACAGAATTTTAGCCAACCACTGTCAACATGAAATTCACAGACCTCGTTGGAGCCCAGTCAAAGATGAGGTATTTGTCTAAGAATTAGGTAGGTGTAGTAAGATTAATGGAGAATTGTTTCCCATGCTGTAATAAAAATATGCATCTACACCCTTTGCCATATGATGTTGCAGAACCAACACCCCCCTAGAAAAGGCAGAGCATCTCCTTCTCTTGGGCATGGTCATAAGACTGCTTGGGCCAACAGGATGTTGGCCAGTGTGACAAATGCAGAGATAGTAACTGTGCTTGTGAAATGTAGCTGGTTCTCCTGCTCCCTTCTGAGCCTAATAACAAGCACATGACCAAGGCAGCCATTGCTCCTTCAGCTCAGGCTACAGCATAAATCACAAACTAAGCCAGGCTAGGTAATCTGAACCACAGCCTATCTGCAGACTCGAGAGCATGAGAGTGAAAAAAATGTTACTTGTAAGTAACTGAGATATTAAGATTTTTAGCTATGCACCAAAAGTAATTAGATCATGGTTTAACCCATTTTCCACATTGCGTCTTTGCCAGTCTTTTCCCAATGAGTACTTTCCTGCCCCCATAAAACTCACACCCCATAATAACTAACTAGGGTGGTTATTGTAAAGGCTAGAAGCTGGAGCTTTACGTGTTTCCTTTTGGCAAATCATAACTGGTGGTCCTGTCTTCTGGGAGACAGAATACCGCATTAAACAGTCTTCAGATAGGGAAAAAGGAGGATCCCAGTTCTAACCCTCAATCCATGCCCTGAACCTAAAAAGGAATGCTAAACTACAGAGAGGCAAAAGGGGATGCAAAGGGTCACTGGTTATTTCTTCAGATAAGAAAATGCAAAATAATTCAAGTAGATGGAATCCAGCTTTGAGCTTATATCCTGAATCAGATGAGGAATGATAGAGACAAATGACTGGAGAGGTTCCCAGGTTGACTTACCCCAGTTCTGTTTGAATATCCCCTTCCTAAGCCAACCTGGAAAAGTGATGTGTGATCACATCAGACTAAATTCAGCTCTCCTGACTCCTGGCCTTCTGGTTCTTCCTCTGTACCTTGCTACCATGTTTAAGGATACCTAATATTCTCAATTTAGATATTAGAGGAAGCCCAATTTTCCTTAAAAGGTGGTCTTCAAACTATATTTTCTGCAACCAGAGAACTCTGGGTCCATGGCTCCTTCCCTGGATTCTGCCAGGTGTGGCAGATTGATATAATAATGCCCCCAAAGAATCAGACTTCCTGGCATCCACACCATGGGAAGACACCTTGATAGATGGACTCGTGTGCCCCAAGGAAAGACATGTTCTTCATCTTAATCTGCATTCCTGTAGGCATGAACCCATTGTAAACAGGACCTTTTGGAGATGTTATTATTAGCTAAAGTGTGGCCATAGTGAATCAGGGTGGGTCTTAATCTGTATTGCTAGAAGCCTTATAAAAAGAGGACCACAGGAGAAGATGAAAGATGTCACTTTGTGACAGAGGCAGAGATGCAAGCCAAGGAACTCCAAGGATTGTGGGTTCTGAAGAACTTCTACAACATTGGAGTCCAGAAAAACCAGATAACCTCAATACCTAGACTGTGCTTTTGGAGATTTTTTTTTTTTTATATATAATTGCCATGCTTATCTTTTACATCAATTCTTTTCTTCTAGATTTAGTCTATATTTCATTGCTCTCCCATCTTTCTCCTTCTCTCCAGCTTTCATCCTCTTTCCAAAGCACTAGTTTCATTCAGAATCCATGAAGTAGTCCCACAGAGGATATAAAACAGAGAATCCAGGAGCATGTGCTTACAGGATAACAATGGCATTTCCAGATGCAATACAGTCCAGACTCTTACCCCAAAGGCCAAGCCAGGCCAACACCCAACGGTCTGCAGGGTGAATCAGGGAGACAGAATGAGCATAATCAGTCTTATATGTCATGTTAAGTACTAGTTAGAATTTTAATTAAAGGATAGTTAGAAGCCATTGCACTTTAAACCAAGAATGACAATCTGATTTGCTGCAGTGAATAGAGAGCAGAAAAGAGGAAACAGAGTGCAGTCAGGATAATGTAAAGATAATTCAGTAAAAGAAACCAAAAATTCTTCTTATAGCTATGGTAATCAAGATTAAATATAAAAAGATATTTAGGAGAATTTTACAGGACTACAGTTTTTACTGGCTGGGGAGAGATAAGGAATAAAGAGGAAACATTGGATGGATGGATATCAGTGGATGGATAAAGATGGATAGAGATAGAGATAGAGGTAGAGATAGAGATAGAGATAGAGATAGATAGAGATAGAGACATACCTCATTTTATTGTGCTTTGCTTTATTGCAGCTGGCAGATATTGCATTTTTACAAATAAAGGTTTGTGGCAACCCTGTATCGAGTCAGTTTATTGGTGCCATTTTTTCAGCACCATATGCCCACTTTTCATCTCTGTGTCACGTTTTAATTAAGGACGAACATTGCTGTTTTTAGACATAATGCTATTGCACACTTAATAGACTACAGTATAGTGTAAACAAAACTTACATGAGCATTGGAAAACCAAAAAATTCATGTGACTCACTTTATTGCAATATTCACTTTATTGCAGTGGTCTGGAACCAAACCCACAATATATCTGAGGTATGCCCATAGATATATAATAGATAGATAGGTAGGTATATAGAGATAATAGGTGATAGACAGATGGATATATATATATATATATATATATATATATATATATATAGAGAGAGAGAGAGAGAGAGAGAGAGAGAGATGATAGATTGATAGATATATCAGACACTGTTCTACACTTTGAAATGATGTGACCAAAGGCTTAAAAAGTGTTCGTGCAATTTAACTTGCCCTCTGTGCTTCTGCCATGATTGTGTAACAAATATGGACAATCTAGGCCATTGGTCCTTGGGAAGGATGAAAGACATGTGGAGCCTTGCCATCCTACCAATTGCATTCAGAACAGCTATCTTCTAGCTGAAATGCAGATTTGTGCAAAAAAAAGATAATTGTCTTTTGCCAATGAGATTGCATAGTTGCTTGTTACACAGTATATTGCTGTAATAACTAGCTGATACAGGGTATCATTATTATTCTTGTTTTATAGATGAGGAAACTGAGGCACTTATAAGTTAAATATCTTGTCTATTATAAATAAATCTTGTGTCCCTGATTAGGATCAGTAGCATCCTAGAGGATGGTGGGGCCATTAACTGAGCTGAAGACACTGGTTAAGGAGCAGATCAGTGGGCTCAAAAGAACTTTGGACATGCTAAATTAGTGGTGGCAGCAAGATGTCCAGTGATGTCATCCAGTGGGCAGTAGTATATATAGTCTTAGTATTTAAAGCCTAAACATTGTGGAGGCACTCAGAGAGAAGAGGGAGAATAGCCAAGTGTCTGAACCTGGTGTCTGGGAATTATCTTGGTCCTAGGGGCACAGCCAAGACTCAGGCTGGATTCCAGTGGCACACCTGTAGGCAGGTGGATGAAGGCCAAGGTCTGTGGGGCATCTTCCCTGAGACCCCAGTGAGGATGATTTTCAATTTTTCTCCATTACTAAAATTATCCATCTAAGTTAGGGCAAAATCCAACTGTCTTTCCAGAATGTCACCAATTTTCTCTTTCCCAATGTAGTCAGTGTTGCAACATGGATTTTTTTTCATTTATTGTTGATATATATATATATTTTTTCATTATTGACTTTATTAACATTGTGGTCTCAGTCAGTTTCCTCAGAGAGATGTGCTTGCATTTTATTGATGCTTACAGGGGATGACAAATCTACGTGACCTAGATCTTAGTTCCATTTACTTTTGGTTAAGCCTAGAGATTGAAGAGTAAGTCTGAAATCTTCTTTTTACAGCAATCCATTTGCATCTGCCATCTTTGGATGTGTGTGCATAAGGAACTGTGATGAGTCTCACCCACCAGTCTACCTTGTTTATACTAGAGACTTAGATTAGGTTCACTAGAAACAAAGCCTGAGCTGAGATTCTTGGACAAATGATGTCTTGAAGGGGTGTTTTCAGGAGAATCATAGTAGGGTGAGTGAGGCAGGGGAAGAAGCCAAAGAGGAGTACGTTTCAGGTGAACACTAGGCTTAGGCAGTCTCGGGTGGCTCTGGAGCCTGAATGGTACCATGGAGTTATCCCACCTGGAGGCGAGTATTTCAAACCTGGATAGAGAAGCATTGGCTAAGGGCTGCCACTGAGGGAGGTGAGGCCAATTTCTCAGACATCTCTGTATGAGTGATTCCTTTTTATATGGCCCACTCCATATGACATTTCTGTCCTTGCCAAGGACATCCAAGGACAACCTCCATGGAGAAGGGTACTGGTACGAACTGTTAGCACCCAACATCCACAGGAGCTAGGGGACAGGTGCACCAACCCAGTAAAGAGGTCAGAACAGGGCACTGGGTGCATCTGCTATAGCAAATTTCTATCCTCTGATTGATGCAGAGAGGGGAGCTGGTTCAGGAAATCACTCCATGACACTAGGAAACCCAATGCCTTTGAGGATATGCAGTTCTGTGTTTGTCCCCAGTCAAACACTGAAAGAACTTATTGTGAATATGACAGTAAACAGCAATCTTAAAGAAAATGAACAGGGCAACCTATAACAGCAGTATGCTATAATGAAGAACTTGGCTAGCCCTACAGCTTGGCTGGTCTTTGTCAGTTACTGGGGAAACAACCTCTGACTTTTTGGAATTTCCTGTGATTGTCTTTTGTTTTTCATGGTGGGTCCAGGACCACACCTGATGGTTCACATGCTAATGAGATGGCAGTTGGAGCCAGCCATACATGTACCACCAGAAAAGACCAAGCAGGTAATTAGGGGGTGAGGGCTTTGAGCCACATCATATCAGCCCCACCTTCCTGCCCTCTAGGAGGAGAGAGGGCTGCAGATTGAGTTTAACCACCTGGGCATTGATTCCATCAATCATGCCTGCATAATGAGACCCCATAGAAACTCAGGATACTTGAAGCTCCGGAGTTTCCATGATAGAGAAAATATATATTTGTGCCGGGAGGGTAATGTGTTCTGACTCCACATTGAAAGGACATGGGAGCTTGCATTTAAGTCCCTCCCAGGCTTTGCCTTATGCATTTCTTCTTTTGGCTTCTTCTTATTTGTGTCCTTTCACTGTAATAAAAACTATAATAAAAAATATAGCACTTTCAGTGAGTTCTGTGAGTCCTCCTGGTGAATTATCGAACCTGGGGGGCAGTTGGGAATGCCCAAATTTGTAGCCAGTTGGCCAGAAGTACAGGCATCCTAGGCCCCAAAATTTGCAGTTGGTACCTGAAAGACGGTCTTGTAGAGGATTGCCCTACACTTGTGTGGTCTGGCTTTACTCCAAGTAGGTAGAGTCAGTATTGAATTGATTGTAGTATTTGCAGTTGGTGTCAGAAGTTGTTGAAAGTTGCTATAGAAGCTTTTGATACCTACACAAGCAAAAATATAACATGTCCCCTTAACCAGCAAATGGATTCCTGAAAATGACATGTGCAGACTGAATTTTGGCAAATCTAGACAAGCTTCTTCTCCTGTGCTTTCATCTTGAGTTCAGAGGTGTGGCCGGTTTGAAAATACTTTGTTCCCCAAATACCATATCACACTCATCTCATAAGAAGAAGAATACCCAGTATGTTTTTAATCACTTCCTTTGGTATAGAAGTAGAGTTTGTTTTTTCCCCCTCATTGGACATAATGCCTATTGCTATCAGTATTGTTTAGTAGAACTTGTCCTAATGTCTCCAGCACATGCAAAGTTGCTTCTCTCAACACATACCACCAGGCAATGAGCACTCTTGCTTTAAGTTGGACCTTTTCTTTTCTTCAGGGGACCCAAACATATAGGAGAAAATAATAAAAGAACCAAAGAAAGTGGGTTCAGAGAAATGAAACCCAGAAAAATGGCTTTGGCCATATGGTTGTAGGAATGAGAATTTGGATAACAGGGTCAGGCTGTTGATGAGAAATGTTTAAAGCCCTCATTTCAAATCATGATATGAATACAGATCACAGATCATGTAGATTAAAATGAAATAGTAAATAGAAACAAGTTGCTGCTTGGCTTCACCTACACCCTTTTCTCTAGACTCCTAGTTTCCAATGTTATTAGATAGTTCTTACAACAAAAGCTACCTTCAAGGATGAAGAAAAGGGAGGGCCAGGAGACAGGTGTGTCCTAATGCATCTTCCTATTGTTTAACACCTGAGAGGCCCACGTCCCAGGCAAATTCAAAGGACTGGATTTGTAACAAACTTGCCTGGATGTGTAACCTGCTTGCTCTTGCTTGCCTGCAGGCCGAGACACTCACTCACTAAGGGGACAAAGCCACACCCAGGGTATGAGTAGATGATATGAATTAACTGTCGAGTCTGGGGTTCAGGTTAGGTCCCAGGGGACAGCCAGCTACGGAAGCTGTGAATTCCACTGTCCATCTGACTCTTAAATGGGACAAACCACAAAACTTCCAAAATATTCTTAAGCCCCTACCTTGTTTAATTTCTTTTTATCAGACAAACCAAGCTTGTCTGTGGACTTCTGTGGCTACCTAAAACAGGGTACCAGTAGTGGCCCACCCTCAGATTCACATCTCCATGTGGCACATGTGGGAAACCAGATGCCCAAGAAGGCAAAGGCAGGTCATATGGAATGGATCATACAAAAAGGAATCACTCTCCAGTGGAGGCACGCCCCACACCAGCTGGTCTCCAGGAGGGCATCTCTCTGTATATGTGACTTCTTGGAACTTTCACCCAGTACTCATTTGGCATTTCTGAACCTTAAATTAAACCAGCCCTTTGGGAAGTTTCAGAAATTCCTTCAAGTTAGCTCATCAAGCAAGGGAGGAAGTCAGTGTTGCATTCTGGTATTAGCCTCTTAAGTTTTATTTTCACATAAGAAATTTCTTGTAAGTAGTGATTGGTTGTTGACATTCATCATTTGAGGATCATGACATTTGTGATTCAACTGTTCCAATTCAAGGTGGCTTTGTCTTGAATTTACTAAAATATCAAGAAAGTGGTGAGGTTCTCAGTTCCTTTGGAGGTCCTGTAGAAGAAGCTAAGGGAAGCAAAACCTAAAACGCATGATCTTTCCATGCAAGCCCAGGTTGCTTGAACCATCAATGCATCAATTTTCATCAATGTGAAGAAGTGGAAATCAAAGTGCCAATGTAACTTCTACCAACCCCTTCTTTTATTG
This sequence comes from Tolypeutes matacus, assembly GCA_026826555.1. Taxonomy (NCBI): domain Eukaryota; kingdom Metazoa; phylum Chordata; class Mammalia; order Cingulata; family Chlamyphoridae; genus Tolypeutes; species Tolypeutes matacus. The sequence goes on from JAKSZT010004976.1 coordinate 1,813,201, forward strand.
GTTAGTAATAAAATCACTGGGCATTTCCTTGCCATTTGTTTGAGAATGTCAGTGAGTAATTAGCTTCCTTCAAGAATTCCTGATCAGAGAACATCATAATTATTTGGTTTAATAGTGGTGTGCCTGAGACTGTCTGAGAATGAAATCCTGATGAATGGCCAAAATGCCTAATAGCTAACCATAGTTGGACAGGATTTGGTAGCTTCTACTTGTTGGTATTAGAAAGTAACCCAATGGAGTGAAAGAACATTTTGGCTAAAGTTTGAAAACAAAGGTTCTGGTCCCTTCAATGCCACTGTCTTGGGCTTATTGTATCTGGATCTCAAACAAATGAAGCCATACCCTGCTAGATGCCTGTGCTGCTGGCCTCCTGCAAATTAGCACTTAGTAGTTGGAGAAGATATTTATTAAATTATGCAAGGCACACTCTTAAATCATGCTCTAAGAACCATGCACCAAATCCCATGTAGTTGGGTTCTAATTAAAGCTTTTACTGGTTATAAAATCATTTTACTGAAAATTATTGGAAACCCCAGAAATTCTTGAATTAACAGTTGGTGGTGGAAAATGTGGGGAAACTGATTGGTATTGTCTTTTATATATATAATGGGATTTTTTAAAAAAGAGAATAACACTGTAAAATCATGGTACTTGACTGCAAATAACTGAAACCAACTCTAACTGACTTAAGAGAAAAAAGGATTCATTTGAACACAGATGAGATATTTCACAAACCTGTGGTAATCCTAGATAACCAGACTTGGAAAATAAGCATAGAATGAGAAGGGTGGCAGCCAGCTCATAGGCAAGGTCAACTTCATGAAGTGTCTGGTTAGTGCCCTTAAGCAGTGGACAGCACCGTCCATACCACTGCCACCACTGGGCACTGGACACTGGACCACCTCCCCATTCCCCACCCACCACTTCTCTTTAAACTTTGTCTCTTTGTATCACCTATTGAATGGGAGCATCTGATTGGCCTATTCAAGGACAGGTGTCTGTTTTCTACCTGCCAGAAAGAAGGAAGAGAGGGTGTGTGGCTTTCTAAGCTTCCACGAGAGAGGATGTAACTCTGCCTTCCACCCCACCTCACGCAGGGATGATATCCCAAACAGAGGAAGCCTATTCAGATTCTAGACAGCTGAAAGTTAAACTTTAAAGCCACAAATGACCAGTATAGGCACCTTAAAATAAAACTTTAGATTTGGCTAAGGATCCAAAAATTAACATGCATTAATTAAAAGTTCCCTGGGCTGCTCTGAAAGGACTTTGTTTTCTCGATGCATTTCTGAGTGATAACTAGGATTGCTACATTCAAAATAGTTGAATATTCAGAGTTATTAGCAATGACTAGTTTAAAGTCATTATTTTGTATTATGTGAAATGCATGCATACATTTTATGTTACTGAGTAGTTGAACAATTTTCAGTTGAACAAATTTCACTTCTGCGTTGAAGGGTAGTAGAAAAAATGCTAGCGGCTGCATATTTGTCCCTTTGGCCTCAACTCTAGCTGTATGTTCCTCTTTACCTTCACTTTTAAGTACCAGGTTAGCCAAATGAGGACACTAGTAAACTCTCCAACAGGAAGCATATCCAACCTCCCAAATGGAGGCAACCATGGACTCAATATATTGAAGCAGTGCTTGCTGCTCATGCCCCATGCTGGCCATCTACATCCTTGACACTCAAAATGGGTCCATAACTGGGCATTGGCACCACCCAGGACTGTGACAGAAATGTTGACTTTCAGGTCCAACCCAGAAGGCTGAGTCAGAACCTGTGTCTTAACAAGCTCTACAGGCAACCTAGGTGCACAATCAAGTTTGAGAAGCCCTGGACCACGGCCCACCCAGGCAGGACCATCATCTTATTCTAGACATTACCCACCTGCTCTGCCTACCCTTGTCCCCCGGTCCTCTCACCAATTGATAGCTGGGACAGACTCAACTCAGAGATGGTTTCCCCCTGATTGTCTTCTGTTTCTCACTGGGTTTCATACCTTAATCCTATGCCCTTATGATATGGGAAGCCTCTTGTTATAACGTCTTGTCATCTTTTCATCATCACCTTGTGACGTTCAAGCCCAGTTTTCACTAGGGAGACTGTGAGGACTGGGGAATCCTAGGAGGTTTTTTCTCTGAATAATGCCATTTTCCCCTCCTCTTCTCTAGGACCCTTGTCCAAGCAACCAAGCAAGGAAGAATGGCCTAAAGGTAAGTGAAGTGCTCTATCTCTGGGCAAGCTCCCAGCACTTCCGAAGGCTGGGATTTTCTGGTAAATTCTGAATTGGAGACCTTATCCTGCCTTTCTTTCCCTTCCATCCAGATTGCCAAGTCCACTTGGCATGCACAGTGAGAACAGCCAGTCTGCCCCACGAGGTCAGGCCAGCAGTTTGGGCTTGGGGCATGAATTGAAAGGGAAAAGGAGAACAGCTGTACTTCCTCCTTCGTGGTGGAAGAGATTTGGACCCTTTTTCCAAAACTCACTTAAGAAGTGAAAGAGGAAGTGGGGAGCAGACCCACTATCCATGGTGCAGGAAATGAAGGAGCTAAAGAAATTCCCCGTTAACTCTCTGCCAAAGAGAAGATTTTCAGTGGAAGACTTTGCTTCATGGTTTGACCTTTCTGAACCTCCAGCAGCAAAGACCATGCCCTCCAACACAAGGGCAATAGTGACTATTTGTTGAATGTGTATTTAACGAACGTTTGTGGGATGTGAAGCAGTTGAGAAACAAAAATCTGTGTCTTAATACATTTTACAATAGGAATGTGTACTTAGCCAAATCCAGATCAATTCCTGGACCCAGTTCAAAGTTCCAGCTTCTGTAAACAGAAATATCTTTTCCAATATCTGGACCCACTTCCAGATGCTGCTTCTTCAATATCCAGCTGAGTGATGTAACAATGCTGACAACCCCTAAATGTCTTCCTCTCTGTGTTCAATATAAGAGAATTGGCTGACAATAAAATCCTTTCACTCTATTTTCGCCCATTCTTACAAGGAGAAATTTAAATTCTGGAAGGAACAAAGCATGTATTTATTCAGGTCATTTAATAAGGAAAGTTGGACTATAATGTTGAGAATTCTGATTGCTTAAGAAATCTACTTTAAACTATGAATCTTGTTCTTCAATGAGTGAAGCTTGATGGTTGCCATGGGTCCTAAGGGGAGGGGGATAGAAGAATAGAATAGATGGAACATAAGGCATTTGGGGGGCAATGGAAGTGATTTGCAATGATGGCTACAGGCCATGTTAAATTTCATTAAAATTTATGAAAGTATATGGTCCAAAGTATAAACTATAGTGTAAATCATTGACCATGGTTAGTAACAATGTTTCAATATTTACACATCTATTGTAACAAATGTATCATCCACATGTAAAATGTTATTAATAGAGGAAAGGAGGAAAGTGGGAGGATGTAGGGTATATGAGAATCCCCTATATTCTGTACATGATTTTTCTGTAACCTAATGCTTCTTTGAAAACAAAATGAAAAAAAAAAAAAAAAGACACTAGGGGAATAAACAGAAGAAAATGTCACTGTACATACAAGATAACAGATCTTACAGTGATGAAAGACACAATGTTTAAAAATTTTTTAATTTTATATTTTTAATTACTTTTTTATTATTCCAAAATTTTAAATTTTTTTTGTATTTTATTTGTTATTTTTAAAACTATCATTATTATTTCATTTTCTTATTAATTTTATTTGGTTATTTTCTTAGCTCCATTTTTCAAGAAGTTTTGGATCACAGAAAGGTTACAGCTGTGGCAGGGGATGATTACTGGTGTGGGGTGTCATTGATAGGGATACATGGGAGGAGGTTTACATGGGGCATACATTAATACCAAGTGCCAACTGGCAACACAACTGGAAAAAGACCTTGAATAAAAGGGGGAAATGGTAAAGACAAATGAGTTCAAGTGGCTAAGAGACTTCAAAGAGAGTCGGGAGGTCATCCCAGAGGTAACTCTTATGCACACCTCAGTAGGAGCTCATAGAACATCTAAGTGCCTATCACCCCACTCAGTGGGGTTCCTGAGAGCTCCGGAGACACCCTGGTCCTATATAAGGAGGGATAGCCCCAGAGACTGATGCCTTATCAGTGGGTTCTATTTTGGAATCTGTGCTCCTGAGAGTGACAGAATTAGACTCAAATAAGTCCTCCCTGCACATGGTTCACCAGTCTCTTCTATTCAAACCTATATGTGATGCTGGAGTTTTTAGGTATACTTCCAGAGACTGGAGCCTCCCGCCTACCTATGTGCCAGGTGTGCATGAAATCTAGGTGGAGCTGCAACTCCTACCCTACAGCTCAATGGACTCATCCAAGTCACCTGGTGAGGAGACAATGATGGGCAATGGTCATCCCAGGGAATGGAGAGGGCCTGCATCTGCAGGCAGGATCATCCCACCCACTATATCCATGGGATATAAGCCCTCTCTCACTTGGAGTTGGAGTGGACATCACTATCCCAGTCCCCTCAGGATTGGGGGAAGAACTATGGACTAGAGTGGACTTGATGGTATTCTCTTGTTCACATATGGTGATTCTAGTAATGCATGAAATTATAACAATGAGGTGGAGCCAGTGGCCACTTGACACTTTTGGGGTAGGGATGGGATGAGCAGTTGAAATACAGGGGCTTCTTTGGGAGTTGGAGGTTGTCCTGAGTACTGTTGTGGCAACGGATGTAGGCCATTTTAAATCAGCACACACCACTCAGAACTGAGTGGGAGAGAGTGTGGTCTACAGTGTGAACTGTGGTCTATGGTTGGTGGCAAGGCTCCAGGATGTGTAAGTTCATTGAGGGTGGTGGGCCACACTGTGGGAGATGTTTGTGTGGGATGTGGTGGGAGGTATGGGAGGTGGGGAACATGGGAATCCCAGTGGGTTCCCTGTAATATTTTGGGTAATCTAAGCACCTCTTAAAATATATGTATATATATATATATATAAATAACATTTTTGTAAGCAAATACACATATATGCATATATATTTATATATCATATTGCAAATGTTTGTATGTATTGTGAGAATTTTGATTTTTACCCATAATAAAAAAAAAATAAAAATAAATAAATAAATAAATAAATAAATAAATAAATAAATCTGTTCAAGTGTTCATGGGGCATTCTCATTGTGGGTGGAGATTCACACTTCAAACGAAAGAATATCATATTCCCATCCTGAGGAGCTCTGCCACATTCTCTAATGGGACAGCAAGAATCTCCAGAGTACAGGCACAGTGACTAGTGAAGAAGGAAGGACTATTGATGGGCCCTTGATAATGATGAATGTGCTTATGAACCTTTACTTTTGAAATTAAAACTTAGCCTAGTGTTGTAGGGTGCCTAAGAGTTACCTCCTGAGAACCTCCTTTTTGTTCAAATGCAACCTTTCTCTAAGCTGAACTCAGCATATAAATGCATTACCTTCCCCCCAACATGGGACATGAATCCCAGGGATCAGCCTCCCTGGCATTGAGGGATTTCTACCAAGCAACAACTAGCAATGCAACTGGAAAAAGACATTGACCAAAGGGGGGGGGAAGTAAAGACAAATGAGTTTATATGGCTAAGAGACTTCAAAGTGAGTTGGGAGGTCATTCCAGAGGTTACACTTATGCACATCTCAGCAGGATTTCATTGACTACCGAAGTAAATTATTGCTCAAATAGCTGAGACATCCAGACACTACAGGTGGGGGAGACAGCTCAGGAGTTTGGTGCCCTACCAGAGGGTCCTACTTGGGAACTTAGGATCCCCTGTGTGACAGAGTTGGACTCAGGTATGGTTTTCCTATACATGGTTCTTCTGCCCCTTCTATTTGAACCTATAGTTGGTGCTAGAGTTGATAGGTATTCAAGAGACTTAAATCTTTGGGCTGTCCATGTTCCATCTGGGCCCTGAATCTCAGCAGAGTTGCAATACCTACTCTCCAGTTCATTGGACTCACCCAGGAAAACTAAAAAGGAGATGATGATGGACAATGACTATCCCAAGAAACAGAGAGACTCTGCAACTGCAAACAAGATAGTACCATCCATCTGCCTCATGAGATCTACGCTCCCTCTCAATTAGAGGTAGAGTGGACATCACCATCCCAGAATCCTCAGGATTGGGGAATGAGCAATGGACTAGAGTAGACTTACTGGTGTTCTAGTATAGACTTATTGTGATTCTAGCAATGGAAGAAATTATATCATTGATGTGGACACAGTGGTCATTGGGGGTGCTGAGGGCAGGGAGAGAGAGGGAGAGGTGTAATATGGGGGCACTTTCAGGACTTGGAATTGTCCTGAATGACACTGCAATGACAGATACACCAAAGTGTGTTCATCCACACTAGTGAAGGATATTGTTAATGTGGGAAAATGTGGGAGGGGTTGGGAGCAGGGCATATGGGAATTCCCTATATATTTTTTTGTAACATTTATGTAATCTAAGTATCTTTTTAAAAAAATAAAAAACTATATTTAAAAAAAAAATCTAATTTAGAGTCCCCAAAGGATCCTATAATTGAACCAAAAAGTGATATTTTCCTATATCAGTTACTTTTTTGTTTTGTTTTGTTTTTTAAAAAAACCCTTCGGGGCAAAATCTTCATTTCCACTGCTGATTATGTCATTAAAAACTGTATTATCTGCACTAATTTTTCTTACTTCTCCTTGAAGTTTCAGCACCAAAATCCTGAGTGTGTGTTTTGTAATTTATTTAGCTCTTCTGTAGAGCTTTGGGAGTTGAATTGCTTAATGTCCCTGAGAAGCAAGTGTAAGCCAAAAAGTTACATAAACAATTGCAAGAATGCCCGGATGCTCCTCACTTGTGGCTCCAGCTCTGACTTAGCAAGCATGGGAGATAAGGTGGGGGGAAGGGGAATCCCAAGCCTCACACTGTCACTCCCTCTTAGTACTCACTTCTGCCTCACCCTTCACTGCCAAGACCCCATCTCTGAATGTGGTCCACTTCCCTTTTCTAAAAAAAAAAAGGAACACATTTGGTTTACACCCCCTTCCTGATTGAATGAGTGTGAGGGATGTGCTGACCTTCTTCAAGTGTCCATTTCAATAAACATAAAATGGTTGAAGATTAAATGAGGAAGCACATATAAAAGGACCGACAGCAACATTCAGTAGATAGTAGGTTACCTTGAAAGTGCCATTTCCCCTGCCCAGTCCTCCACTCCTACCTCCTAGACTTGTCTTGTCCCATCAGGGTCATTTCTTCTTACTCAACTATAGCATTACCCTCTTTCTACCCATGTTCCCCCAGCTTAGGGGTGATAGGGAATTACATTTCCTAAGCTCTGTGATGGTCATTTTAGGAAGAAACCTACATATTCATAGGATGACCCTTTCTGCTAAAGATCCCTTGGCCTTACATCTCCGTAGTAGCCCCTTGCACCCTTACCTAGCAAAGGGAATTTGGTTCAGCAGAACCAGAAAGGGGAACCAGGGCTTCTGGCTTGTAAATTATGAGTAACATTTGCTGAGCATTAGGCTTCTCAGCAGAGACAAGTAGCAAATTAAGGCAATGTTTAAGTTTACATTGGAATGCTACTATAGTCTGTTCGTCCCAAGTCCTCCACTTCCAAACTGCTTTGAGAAATTCCATATTCTGAGTCTGTGTGGGTAACAGAGGTTTTAATTATGTATCCAGGTGTCTGGGATTTTCATAGAAGTTGCTGCAAGCTCTATTGTTTTGTAAAAATAAAAATATGTGGTAAGATGTGGGTGTGAGAGTTCTCAACACATTTGTAAGGATTGTCTTGCTCTGAAAATGTTGGTCAAGATATAAGGTGGAGACAGGTCCAGGCAATGACCTGTAGTCTCAGCAATGTCATCCCTGTTCCATTTTTGGGGAAGTCATGGACACACATTCAGTGGCCATCTCCCAGCCCTTGCCTCTTCTTCTATTGTGGAATGATGTTTCACTGTTTCCATTCCACAACCTTGGTGGGGGAGACATTAGTTCTAATGAAATGAGCCAACCAGACCTTAAACCCAGAAACCAGGAACAAGCAACCCCAGATGCTTCTCAGGGCAAGAATTTTCAATGGCAAGGCAATTAAGTGTGCATAAAACGATCCACACTCAAATAGCACACTGCCTTTCCCCTCCAGTGAAAAGTGGGCCATGCTATGCTGCCATCCACCAACCCTGACCAGAGCAATTGGCCTACCAGGGAGATCGACCACAATGGGATCTCTTCTCCTGCTCTTTTGTACCCTTTGTACTGTGTAAGTCATAAAGTGGCCATTTGCTGAAAGTTTCTCTTGTGCTTCAGCCTGTGCTCCCATGACATATCATGTAGCAACTTGCTCTACACCTACCACTTCTGTGATTATCCCAACCAGAATCCCTTCCCATCCCAACCCACAGGCCTGGTAGTATCCCAGGCAGAACTTCCCTGTACACCTGGCAGGAAGTTTCAAAGAAACTCATGTCAGAGTGGGCTCCCATCCATGGCTGCTGAAACTTTGGTGTGATGCCTGGACTGATGGAGGATTAACTCTGAGAAATGAACAGTGTGCTTTTACCTTTAGCCCTAGCTGCCAACTTCCAATGCCTCTCACTAGAATCACCTGGGGAGATTAAAATCCTGTGGATGCTTGGGTCCCAATGCTGAAAGCTAAACCAGAATCTTGCTGTTTTATGTAATCTCCCAGGGGGTTCTGATATGTGTCCAGGGGAGAGGGGGAGAGAATCACTGGCCTCAACAAGAGGAGATTTTTCACAGAACCATGCCTCCCAAGGCTCAGGGAGCTCAGGCAGGCTTTGTGAGGCCGTCCACGGTCCTGACAGCAAGTGGGTGAAAAGACACAGACTGGAGTTGAGGGGCCGGTTCCTCCCACTCCTAGGTAAGGAGATCTTTGTTGGCAGAGAGCTGGGTTGGGGTGGGGGAGGGAGAGGCTGCCTGTGGTCAGATGGAGATCAGGTCCTCCCTCATCCAGGGGCTCCAGAAGCATGTCCTTTGGGGTGTGAGCTGTATGGTCACCATGGGCTGTCCTGGAGGGCCAGCTATCATCCTCCCCTTTAGGGCCCTCCAGGAGTCTCATGACTCCTCTTCAGAGGCTGGCCTGCTCATACACAAGTAACCACACTCTCTTTAAAGCCCACAGTTGTTTTTTGTTATTGTTGTTTAATTAGAGAAGTTATGGGTTTACAGAACAATTTTTTTTTTTTTTTTTTTACTGGGAGGTACCGGGGATCGAACCCCGGTCTCTCCATATGGCAGACGGACGCCAAACCCTTTGAGCCACATCTGTTTCCCGTTTACAGAACAATTATACATAAAATATAGGCTTCTCATATACCTTACATTTGTTACAATTGATGAAACACATTTTTATAATTGTGCTAGTAACTGTAGTCCATGGTTTAACCTAGGATTCACTCTGTCGTGTACACAGTTTTAAATCAATCACACTGCACCACTTCAGGCATAACATTAGCTTCTAAATTTAAACAATTGTCTTGATCCAGCCTCTAGATTTAAGGCCTAAAGATTTTAACTGATGGTTCAGCAAAAATTGCCATTTCCTGGGGGAGCCTCAGGTCTTGGAAAAAAAAGACTTTTAAACAAAACCTCCCAAAGGACCTTAGGTGTTACTCAGAGGGAAGAAAGCACACAAAATATTTTCACAGACTTGGACATGCCATCACCTCCTTCAAGTTCCATACTCTGGACTCTATTGAACCCCAGGAGGCAGAGCCTTGCCCTCAGCAGGATTCTGTGCTAAGTCTGTGAGTTATAAGCCTGGAAGGCAACTACATCATCATCATAGATTCAGACAAGAATCATCAATACATACTGAAACCATTGGAGAAATTAGGTGGAGAAGAGGATATTTACAGTCTCAAAGTATATTCCCACAGATTACTTGTTGATAACTAAGGGACCATATGTAGAGAAACCTGTTTTATGTAATCTAGAGAAGACATTACCTTAAACAAGTGACCAAAGTTACTATGCCCAGTATAGGACAAACCAACATCATGTGCCTCTTGATAAGAAGCCTTGAGAAGAACACAACATCATCCACATGGTGCTTCTATCAAAAAAATGTATATACCCTGAACTGAATCACAAGAAAACAGAGAGATCCGAATTATTGCAATCTAATAATATATAATATTATAAAACTTGTAAAAATACGATTGTCCTCAACTCTCAAAAATGCCAAGGATATGAAAGACAAAGAGAGGGTAAGTAAATATTCCACACCAATGAAGACTAAAGAGGCAGTATAATTAATGCACTGCATGGTCCTGGTTTAGATCCTAGACCAGAGAGGAAAAAATGGTATAATGAACATTATTGGGACAAGTGGAAGAATTTTAAATATGACTGAAATTAGATAATAATGGTATGCCAATGTTACATTTTCTGCATTTGTTAATTGTGCTGTAGTTATGTTATAAAAAATGCCTTTTTCTTGGAAGTGTTTCTTCCTTAGGCAAAAGCAGTTGGAGTAAAAGTTCATAATATCCGCAATTTCTTCTCAGATAGGTCAGCAAATAATTATAATTATAACATATATATGTGTGTATATATAATCATATATATGTTTATGATATATGTGCATAGAGAGAGAAAGCAAATGTGACAAATCAAATATTAACTATTGGTATATGAGTATTTACCAGTCAAGTTCCAACCAAAGAAACAGAACCAGTAGGAGAGATATATTAAGAGGTTTATTACAAGGAATTGGCTTATGCAATTGCAGAGGCTGGTTAAGCAGGTCCAAAATCCAAGGACAGGCCACCAAGACAGGCAGGCTGGAACTGGTGGTCACCAGCAGAAGCTGCAGTCCACAAGTAGACATTCTTCTTCTTCAGGGAAACTTCAGGTCTGCTCTTAAAGCCTGTCAACTGATCAAACCACACCCTCTCAGATCATCCAGGATGAGCTCCCTTACTTAAAGTCAACTGTGAGGACTTTACTTACATCTATAGACTGCTTTCACAGCAACTAGATTACTGTTTGATTGAAAAACTGGAGACTGTAGCCTAGTCAAGGTGACATGTAAAACTGTCTGGACTTCTGGTACTATTTTTACATTATTTCTGTAAATTTGAAGTCTTTCAAAATTTTATTTTTTAAGGTGTAGAAGCCTGGATGGTTGTCACTCTGTACAGGGTGACACAGGTCTTCTTTCACTCAAGTGTGTGACCAGTCCCTCTTGCCAGCCCAGCCTTCTTTGGCCAGCCTGAGCACTGGATGACCCCAGACCAGCTGCCAGGAAATGCTCTTCAACTCCTCCAAAGTGGAGTGAGTCTTCCACTTTGCTAAATTGCTCATTCCTCCCACCGGGTAAACAATCCAGGAGCACATATTTATGTTGGATTCTCTGTCTTCAAATGTCATGATCTTAACATTTCATTCCATCATTAACTCAAGGGTAGAAACTGTGTCTCCTAGAGGGAGGAAGTTTTTTAATTATTCATGTATGAGTGTATGTGTTTCACACCACTTATACTACCCTGCAAGTTTTGGAAGTACCCATGAAATATCCAGTGGAAAGATATCATGTGTTGCCCTGACAACGGCATCCTGGAATGTCTCCCTTCAGACACTGCCCTAGCGTGGTCATTGTAAGGGATGAACGAAAACCTGTCCTTTCATTAATCTTCATGGAACACCTGCATCTGCAGGCTTTCCCCACTGCCTCTGCCTCCACCACTTTGCTAACCTGGTCCTTTCTTAAGCCCAAATAAGTGGAGGACTCTGCCACAGGAGTCTAAGCCATCCCTAATCACGCACTGTCTCTATTGATAGTACAATGGTGAGTTAAGGAACAGGCCTGCTTTTCTTTACCATCTTGAATAAATGAATTCACAGCCTTGATGACAAGATGTCATGCCTCATTTAATACAAGAACTAGCCACATGAGGCAGTAATTCCAAAACTTTAACATGCCTATGATTCATGTGTGCATCTTGTCAACATGCAGATTCTGAAGCAGTAGGTCTGGGGTGAAGGCCTGAGATTCTCTACTTCTAAGACACTCTTAGTGATACTGACACCCCTGATCCTAGGTTTACACTTTGAGAAATAAGGACACAAGGGACTTTCTGGCACCTTCTTTGAAACTGCTAGTAGAGGCACCAGCCATTGTTCAAAGACCATGGTTCCAGTTATATATGAAATAAGTCATTGGCTGCCTTTTGTTAGTGGCAAAGAGTAGGATAATCTAATGAGAATCATGTGCATCTCCGTTCTTCCTTCTGCCCCTATAGCTCAGAAACAAATGTGCCTGCCAATTGCAGTTTTTTTTCTGATAGAACCCATTCCCACCCCTCTACCCCTTAAGTACCTGGCTTTCCCCCTTCAATCTCAGGGCTTTATTGTCTGTAGTAAAGTGTCTTTAGCTTTGGAGGAAGGAGAGGCATGGTTAAAGAGCAATGGATGTTATCATCCCCACCTCTATGATCACATCAGCCTGAACATTCTTGCCATGCCCTTGATGGATGATTATAGGACACTTAACTCCCACAAGTTATCCAGAGCCAGAGGAATGCATTGGACCTACATTTGATCCAGCCTCCTCCCCAAAGTAAAACTTCTCTGGGCTTTAATTTTAGACTGTTCCCTTAGATTCAAGTGCCAGCCCTCCCCAACAACTCTGTTTTCCACTTATTTCTTCTCTACCTTGAAAATGGACATGGGTAGAGATGCACATTCTAGTTGTAAGCATGCAGGCCCTGCACTGTTGTGGTCAAGAAGCTCTGAGGCTCTTTAATGATCCTCCCATGAAAAGAGTCACAGTTCAGGAGGGGATTCAGCTAATACCCACTTTGCAAAGAAAATCCTTCACCTTAGATAAATTAGGTTTACAGTAAAAAACTATCTGCTTGGCGTTGGAAATTTGGTAGTGCTCCCATTGGAAGTAAATTTTCCTGGGCACATCACTTTTTCGTCCACGTCTCATTTGCTTGCAGCCTTCTAATTTGCAACTTTGGGCAGAACCAGAATAGCTCATGTGATAGCAACTTTGAGTCTAGTGAACCTCATCAGGTCCAGAAAACATGTGTGGTAGTTTGGAGCTATATGTACCCCAGAAAACCTTGTTCTTAAATCTAATCCATTCCTGTGGGTGTGAATCCATTGTAAGTAGGATCTTTTGATGAGGTTACTTCAGTTAAGGTATGGCCCAGCTGAATCAGGATGGATTTTAATCCTATTACTTAGTCCTTTATAAGAAGAATAAAATTCAGAGACAGGAGAAAGCTACAGATGGAGCAGTAAGAAGCTGAAATCAACAGAACCCGGAAGAGAAGGGAGAGACCAGGAGAGGCCACAATGTGCCTTGCCATGCTAAGGACAAAGGGTTGCCATCAGCCAGCCCCGGAACTCTGGTCTTCAGGAAGCAAACATCACCTTGTGATGCTTTGATTTGGACATTTTTCTGGCCTCAAAACTGTGAGCAAATAAATTCCCATTGTTTAAGTGGAACTGTTTCATTGTATTTGCCTAAGCAGCCTAGGAAACTAAAACATCATGCTTCAGTTAGAATGAGTAAGAACCAGGGATGGGAACAATTACTTCTCTAAACTCCTAGCACTTTGACTACCAGCAATTTCAAAACAAGTGTGTTCAGAACTTGGACTATTTAATATATTAGTTAGGAATCTCCAAAGAAATAGAATCAATGATGTGTGCATGTGTGTGTGTATTATGAAATTTGTTATAAGAAATTGGCTGAAGCAATTGTCAGGGCTGGCAAGTCTGAATTCTGTACCTCAGGTTGGAGGCTGGATATTCCCAGAGGAATTATGTTGAAGTCTCTCATCTAAGTCTGCAGGAGCAGCCAGGAAGGAGGGAAAGGCATGTCTGGAGGCAGAATACCTTCTGTTTCTCAAAACCTTCAGTTCTTGATTTTAAGACCTCCAACTGATGGAGCCTGCCCACATTGGAGGGTAATCTCCTTGACTTGAACTCAACTGATTGTAGTTGGTAATCCCATCTACAAAATACCTCCCTAGTAACAACTAGTCCAGTATTTGACCAAACAACTGGTTACCATAACCCAGTTAAGTTGGCACATGGAATTAACCATCACACCTAGATCATTTCTTTAGCCTCCTTTTAATCTCATTCATATAAATCTGATCTCTGCATGAGTTTCATTTCCAACAATGGCTGAGGCATCCAAAACAAGTAGTAAAATGTACTGTCTTCAATTATCCGTCTTTTACTCTGTGTCCTTTGGGGATCTCCCTTCCCTGTCTTACTGACAGAATTAACTCCAATTACATAAGACTGAAGCTATAACTGGAGGAAAGGTTAACATCATTGTCTCACAAATGCCTACAAACTATCTATTATGTTCCAGACATTGATGTAGGCACCAGGCATAGCAGTGAATAGATAAAAATATAAAACTTGTGTTCTAGTGGGTAGAAACAGAAAGCAAGAATATATATATATTTACAGCAAATCAGAAGGTGCAAAACAGAAACATAAATCCAAGAGAAGGATGAGAAGGTGGAGAGGAGGGGTTGCATAGCAAAGTCAGAGAAGATCTCACCAAGAAGAAGATGACCTTGGAACAAAGATTGGAAGTAGCTGAGGGGGAAAGGTATAACTCTATTAGAGTAAACAGCACTCCAAGATGACTAGAGCAAAGGCCCCAAGGCAGGAATGTGCTTTGCATCTTCCAGGAGCAAGAAGGAGAGAGTATGGTTGGGGCAGACAGCAAAAGGGAGAGTTGTAGGAGAGGGGATCAGAGTATGGGGGCAAATTATGGAACTCGATGGACCACTGGAAAGTCTTTGGCTTTTACACAAAGTAAGATGGGAGCCTGCCCAATACAGCAATCACAGGCCATAGGGGGCCTTTAAATATTTAAATTTAAGTGAATTAAAATTCAATAAGATTACAGATTCAATTCCAGGCTCACTAGCCATATTTCAGTCCTCATTACTCACATTTGGTCTAGAGAGTTTGGGGCAGAGGCATGGCATATTTTGACTTATCCTGAGCATGGGCCACGGGGGGAAGCAAGGAAACTGTCAGCAGCTGATTGCAACAATCCAAATGGGAGATGACAGCAGACTGCACCAGGGGTGGCAGGAGAGGCAGTGAGAAGTGATCAAGAAATCCTAGATCTGTTTTGAAGGTTGAGGCATCAGAATTCTCTGAAAGACTGAGACAGGTTTTAGAAGAGGAGAGGAATGAAGGGTGACTCCAAAGTTTTTGGCCTGAACAGCCAGAAATGTGGAAAGGCCATTACTGAAGTGGGGAAAGCTGTGAAAGAAGGAAGCAGAGGGAGTAGATCCAGAGTGCCGCTTTGGGCCAGTGGAGATGCTGGCCAGGCCACCGGCTATTGTGCTGGAGACATGCATTTGGGAGTTGGTGTAGAGTTAGTAATTAAAGTCATGAGACTGAATGAGATCTCCAAGGGAAGGAGCTCAAATAGAGGGAAAAGAGGAAACTCCTCCTATCTGGAAGGGCAAACAAGTGATGTGATATGACAATTTTCTGGGAATTAGCAAGTGAATCAAGATTACACTGCCCTCTCTAGATCGTTGGAGAAACATCTCAGTGAGACACTCCAGGCAGAATCTAGAGCACTTAACTCTATACCTTCTAGAATTCTGTGATGGCATCATACTGTGTTAAAATATCTGTTTATGGGTCTTTTTTCTCCTTAGATCCAGGACCTCTAGAGGAGAGAACTGAGCTTTTTCATCTTTAAAGTCAGTATTTTGACATATATGGGTGTTCAATAAATATTTACTGAATGAATGAATGAATGATGTAGACAGGGACTCAGTAATTCCTTTTATGGAGGATAAATAAGACAAGGTGTCTCCACCATGGTGTGACTCAGAGGTAAAAGGCTGTTGTGGTCACCCACTAGGGAGCACCACAGAGGGACTCAGGCCCAGCATTTCCAAACCATGGTAGACAATTGTCCTCGCAAATATTCACAAATAAACTGAAGCACAAAATGCTGCTTTTGGCCACTGGAACTTTCTCTTTGTTGTTTGGACTGACTGAGTCAGGAATGATCATGCTGGAGAACAATTTGACAATCTGTATCAGGAGACTTTAAGAAAAAACAGTCTTCATAGTCTCTGACCCAACAATTTCAATTCTAGAAAGAACATAGTCTAAAATATACACCAAAATGTTTTCTTATAATAATGTGTATGACAGTATTAGTCATCATAGGAAAAAAAAAAACTAGAAAAGTCTAAAAATCTAGCATTAGAGAAAAAGTTAAACTATGGAATAACCAGAATATGCAATAAAAGCAGAGCTTTCAAAGACTATTTAAAAATCATGAAAATATTTATAACATAACGATAGTGGAAAACAGCAACACCAAATTATAAGCATCACATAATCTCAGTGTGGTTAAAAAAAATACACATGTATACTTACCTACACACCTAGGCACATGCCACAGATATGTCACTGCTAAGCAAAATAAAATGGCCGCCTGCATTGGGTGTTGCCAGCCAGGACCCCTTTCCAAGGAAGGATTTTCCAGAAGACAAAAAAAAAAAAAAAAAAAAAAAATTTGAACTTCAGGGGCTTTTCGAGAAACTGGAACAATGAAATGCACCCTACAGAACTGCAAATAAACCAGTTTTGGTCCAGTAGAGTTAGCTTATCAGAATGGATAAACATATCATGCTATTAAATGTACATCTGCTCCCAACTTGATAAATTCCCCTATGTAAAATGGAAACTTAATATCAGCCAATCAAAACATCTCCTCACTTTCTTTTGCATTTGCCCTATAAAAGCTTCTCCTTTCCACCCACTTGATGGAGCTTCTTTCCATGTATGATCTGATTCATGAATTGTAAACTGCTCAAAAAACTCCCATAATTAATATCTTGTCTAATATTTTTTACCACCACACACACAAACACACGCATACCTACAATTTGTCTTCTTTATAATGTTCTTTGTTTTTTATTTATTTTAATAATGAACACAGAGTACTAATTTGATCAGAAATAATGGTTATAAATTAAAAAGAACTTTTATATTCAAACATGGGGGGGCAGTTGGAAAAATCTGTTATTTGTCTTTTCAAATCAGGTTTTTATCCCATTAATGATGGCATCTTTTTTCCCCTTCAAGGCTCTGCCTGGAGTTAAATTAAAACGAGCTTTAAAAGCAAAAGAAAAAAAGAGAGAAAGAAAAAGAGAATGAGAGAAAGAGAGAAAGAGGGAAAGAGGGAGAGAATGGGGAGGAAATAACTTTAAAATGTTTTCCTTTAAATATAAATTTTCCACCCTGCTCTGATTAAGTCCAGAATATAAAATCCCAAATTCCCAGCAACATAAATGTATTTTTTATAGTGGTTTTTGACTGTCTGCTTGTTTGCCTAATAAATGTTCATCTTGATTTAGTCCTTGGAGTGTGTACTTGTTTTTTCCCCCTTTGAATGGGCTAGAGGTAGGCTCTGCCTGGTCCAAAGAGCTCTACTTGCTGTATTTATAATTGCAATAGGATCTTTAAAAAATAAGGTTTGAATGAAAAAGAAAAGATCCTCTCTAATATGTAGTTGTTTAGCTAAGGGCATGTTGGATACTGTCTGAGTCTCTCAGTTCTGCTCAGACCATAGCCCCAGATGCTTCTCATCTGTCCAGAAGCTGAAAACATTACCAGGAGCCTAATGAGATCATAAGTGTCTCAGTGCCAACCTATCCCTGAACAGGTTGGAGACACCATCATGTTAAAATAAATAAATAAAAACTTTCAAATAAAGCCAGCTTTTAGTAGCTGAGCTTGCAAAGTGCATAACAAACACCACAGGAAATTTCCATTCTATGGTCCCACAAAACCCTTTTAATTCCCTTCCATCCAACCTTCCCTGGCAAAGGAAAAATGTTATTGGAGAGTTAAGAAAGATAGAAGGAGAGAAAGAAAAAGAAAGAAAGAGAAAAAGAGAGGAGAGAGAGAGAGAAAAAAAGAGGGAAGGAGGGAGAGAAAGGGAACGGGAGGGGAAAGGAAGGGGAAGGTGGTTCCAGGTCAAAAAAAGAAAAGAAAAGAAACAGCAGCAAAACACACACACACACACACACACAAACAAAAAATCAAGACTTGACCTCCTCAGGACAAATTCTTTTCTGAAATCCTGGGGGGCTTGAAACCCCTTGAGGATGCTCACTAGATTCCACTTGTGGCAACTGAGTTATAAAAATACAATTTTAAGCAATGTGGATGAATGTCAATATGTCAGACATAAAAGTCTCCATTCTGTAGAATTCTATTCATGTGAATTTCTAGAATAGACAAAACTAAACCATTGCAGCAATTGTCTCTGGGGACAGACCCAAATGGACCTGAAAGGAGCATGGGGGACCTTTCTGGGGTAATGGGCATATTCCACGTCTCATAGGGACTTTGGTCACACAGGTATATGCATTTGTCAAAGTTAAGCAAATGCACACCTAAGCCTTGAACCTTTCATTATAGGCAAATTTTACAACAAATGAAAAATTGTGGATAAATATTGAGCTCTAGTTAATGATATGCATGCTAAAGTGTTAGGCAGAGTGTACTGATGTCTGCACCTTACTTTGAAATGCATTAGAAAAAAAAATGGCTCAACGAATGGATAGAGAGGTAGATAGACAGACAGGTGATAGAGCAAATATTGTAAAATATCAGTGGTAGCATCTAGATAGTGGGTACATAGGTGTTGTCTATAAAATTCTTCCAAGTTTGATATATGTTTGAAATTTTTCATAATAAAATGTCAGGGGAAAATGCAAATTGTGCTATAAGCTGCTCCAAACATTTAAATATCTAATCTCTCCATCTGGCTCAATGTTTGGGTGTGGATGGATGGAGTGTATCAACATAGAAAACTATCTAGATCAACCACAATTTGCTTTTAGAACCAACTAAATCTCATTCATGAGCTTTGTGGCCAGGTTTGGTCAGAAGTCAGGCCTGGTGAGCACAGAGCAGAGCCAGCCTTTAGGGCTGGGAGGACCCTGTGCAGGCTTTGTCTCCCCTTGGCATTCCTATGGTGCAGCAGAGATTTCTCAGCACCCTCAACTCTCGACTTGATTATGCCGATGCAACTATAATTGCCAGTAATGGTAACAATAACCACCATTTCTCCAATGCTTGCCTCTATGTAGACAATTATAAGCACTAACCATGAATTATCTCATTTAATTAAAAATCAATAGGACCTTAATTTCCTATTAACAATCATTGATTTTGATATATGAATATTTTATGCTGCAGCCACTATCTCTGTAGAATAATATGAGGGGACATCCCATTCCCTTACTTCCCCCATTCCCCTGTACCCCTTCCTTCCCCATACTTCACTCTCCACCTCTTCCTTTCCCCTTTCTTTGCCCTCTGCCAGTCTCTCAGGTCAGTTCCTTGTCTCCCACCTGGCAACAGTATTATCCCCATATTCCAAGCAAACTTGGAGCACTGTGCAGACTGGCTGGCTTCTAGATCCAGCTCTTCCAGGACTGGTAGGAGAGGATGGGGAGAGCTGGGGCACCCTAGGGAGCACAGGGCTGTCTTGAATGGCCTCTGGCTTCCAACTCTCACCTTCAGGGTATCAGGTTAATATTTATCCCCTGGCAGAAACAAAAACATTTTCCTACCCTACCGTGATTGTTGAAGGAACTGAAGCCTGGAGTTGCACAAATATGGGAGGGAAGTCATGGCAGTGACCATGGATTTGGAAGAGGAACTTGGATGCCAAAAGGATTGCTCAACCCAACTCCAAGCCGATCTGTCCTCCTCATGGCCAGTGCTTCTGCAGTCCGAGGTCCAGAGAGATGGGCAGGGCAATCAGCTGCATATGCTGGCTGCCTGCCTGTGTCCCCAGACACCTTCTGCCTATCTCTCCCACTGGGGTGAGGTGCTTTAGACACTAGATGCTTTACTTGTGGAAATGAATGGTAGCAATCTCACCTATTGGTATATATCCAAGTGAATTGAAAGCAGGGACTCAAACAGATTTCTGCACACTAGTGTTTATAGCAGCATATTCCCAATCACCAAAAGGTGGAAGCTACGCAAGTGTCCATTAGCAAATGAATGAATAAACAAAATGTGATATAAACACAGTGGCAGTTTGAGTCTTTTGTGGACCCCAGAAAATCCTGTTCTTAAAGCTAACCCATTCCCATGCATGTAAACCTGTTGTAGATGGGGCCTTTTGATTAGATTCTGTTAAGGGACCTTCCTTTTGATTAGATCACTTCAGTAGAGCATGACCCAGGATGGGTCTTAGTCCTCTTACTGGAGTCTTTTATAAATGGGAGAATAAAAAGCCGCAGTCTCAGAAAGAAGGCTGCAGAGACAAAGGAGAACCCAGAAGCTGAGAGAGAAGGCCCCAGGAGCTAGAAGATGAGAGGAAGCCACTTTAGCCAAAAGCTGAAAGGAACGAGGCCCAAAGAGTAGGGGAAGGATGAGCAGATGCCACCATTTGCCTGATTGCCCACAGCTGCAGCTCAGTGAGACAGCATCTCTGATGATGCCTTGATTTGGACACTTTCACAGCCTCGGAACTGTAAGCTTTTAGCCTAATAAGTTCCCATTATAAAAGCCAATTCATTTCTGGTATATTGCTCCCAGCATCTTTTAGCAAACTAAAACACACTCAGTTGAATATTATTCAGCCATAAAAAATGAAGTTCTGATATGTGTTACAACATGGATGAACCTTGAAGACATCGTGTTAAGTGAAACAATACAGACACAAATGGGCAAATGGTATATGAGCTCTCTTATATGAAATACCTAGAATAAGCAAAATCATAGTAGATTGCAGGTTACCACAGGCCAGGGGTGACCTCGTGGGTACAGAGTTTCTACTTAAGATGATAAAAAAAGTTGAGGTAATGGATGTTGGTGATGATAGCACAATATGGTGAATTTAATTAATACCTTTGAATTTGTATACCTGAAAGTGGTAAAAAATGGGAAATTTTGAGTTGTACGTTGGTATGTTGGTATGCTACAATAGTAAAAGTTTTTTAAAATAAAATTTTAAAATTATTACTTCTAATACAAAGCAATGAGAGCTATTGACAAGTTGACACTGAGCAGGAGCTTCCAAAGGATTCAGGGCAAAACAGTTGGATCTCAGATTTTGAATGCTTTCTGGCCTCTTCCCACAAGGGCTGCCAACGGGTTCTGTGAGTATCAGTTTCACAATGATATGATATTAATGCTCTTCAGAGCCCGAAATGTATTACCAACTTTGGTACCTGGTCTAGAAACAGCTCCACATCACCCTGAGTTGGGGTTCTTGGGAGAGAATGGGAGATGGAGGGAAGGCATGTGTAAAGGACTTCAGAGCTTGATCCCAGAGAACTCAAACTCCTTGACATTGGTAATACTTGTGAATTGCATCAAAAAGGGAGGCCCTCAATTTTCCATTTTGAAATTGCCCCCAAAACCCAGTACTTGCTTAATCTTAGCTACTATTACAGACATCCAGTCTCAACAGCTCAAAACCCAAATGTTTAGAATCTCAACCCTTTGCCAACTTGAAATGGCCACTTGCCATTTTAGGTGATATTTTATGTGTTTGGTCATTGCCTTAGTTTGCCAGGCTGTTATCCCAAATATCAAATGATGGGTTGGCTTCAACAATGGGAATAGATTGACTCACTGTTTTGAGCTAGATGGAGTCCAAAATCAAGGTAATGGCAAGGCTATGCCTTCTCCCAGAAATACGCAGCATTCTAGTGCTGGCTGCTGGCAATCCTTGGGGTTCTTTGGCTTGCATTTCTGCTTCCTGTCACATGGTGATGTTGTCTCCTTTCTCTTCTGTAGTTCCACTGACTTCCAGTTCTTTCCTGTGGCTTTCTTTTTATAAGGCATCCAGTAACCTGGATTAAGGCCCATCCTGCTTCATTTGAGCCACACTCTAACTCAAAATAACATCTTCAAGAGGCCCTATTTACAAAGCGTCCACACTCAGAGGGACTTGGATTAAGAACATGTGTAAATTGGGGTACATGACTCAGTCTACACAGCCATTTATTTATTACATTATTATTATTAAATATCCATTTATTGTTATTTATTTATTTTAAAGAACTTCAGTCAGATCCTCACCTTGATTTCTCACTCTCTGATTTACATCCTAGTATCAGCATCTGCAGAAGCATGGCTTTGTTCTTCCTGTTTAGAGCGTTTCCTCTCCATCTGGCAGAAGGGAAACTGAGGCTTTCCTTCTGGGAAGATGTGCTTCATGGCTGAATTCTGGTTCACTGTTTGTCCCTGAATCCCTGACAGCCTATCCTTAGAATCGTAGCCTACAGAAATCTGGACATGGGCTACCTTGTGATTTTTAGCCATGCTGTTTTAGACTGCTGGGCTGCCAAAAGCAACATACTAGAAATGGGTTGGCTTTTACAATGGGGGATTTATTAGCTCACAATAAATGTCCAAATCAAGGCATCATCAAGATGATACCTTCTTCCTGAAGACTGGCTGCCAGCAATCCTGGACTCCTCTGTCACATAGCAAGGCACATGGCAGTGTTTGTCGGTCACTCCCTTCTCTTCTGGGTTTCCTTGCTTTCAGTTTCTGGCTTCCTTGACTTCTTCACTCTGTCTGAGTTTCATTCTCTTACAAAGGGCTCCAGTAAGAGGAATAAGAGCCACACTGAGCCAAACCTTACTCAGCAACTTCATCAAAAGTCCCTACTTACAATAGGTTTATACCCACAGGAATGGATTAGCTGTAAGAACATGATTTTCTGGGGACCACATAGCTTCAAACATCACACATGAGAAGCATCACTGGCAAAGCCTGCTCTTCCACACTGCTTCCCACTTCTCAGACATGACCCCTCATAAAGTAGTTCACCTCTCCAGATTTATCAAATGCAAAGAAGCCACCTGCCCAAGATCATCCAAAAAGCTTGAACAGACTTCCAGCCTCATTCTAACCTCCACTTCATATTATTATTGCAGCCTGTGCTGTGGCAGAAGGCACAAAAGCCAAAGGGAAGACACTGCACATCCTGGCTCCTGTGATCTGTCAGATGTTCCTGCCCCCACCTCGGCCCCCATCGAAGTACCCCCTCCCCTCTCTCACCCCTGGTCCCCATCTCCTTCTGGGGGTCTTGTCCCCAGAAAAGGCTGAGGGCCTTCAGACTTTTGAGAACATTGAGGTCACACTGTGACATATAGTGTGCACTGCTTCGTGGGTGTGCTGTGCATGCAAGCATGTATGTGTGTGCACGTTTGTGCACGCATGTATGTGTTTACCTGGGTATGTGTGGGCTCGCCTGGAAGTGCACGTTTCCAAAGGTGGTGTCTACGTTTCCCCACCCAGGACGGAGCACACCTGGCAGCAGAGTGTCTGTGGAGGCGGAGACCACAACGTTTGCACCCACAACTGCTAAACCAGGCAGCCTGCCTGGATCCCTGGACATGGTTGACTCTGGGGAAAGGCCCACATTTCCATCCAAGAACTGAGCTGTGCGGGGCCCCGCTCTGCCCCCAAAGGACCACGCAGAGGATCCCCTCCCCCAACATCACGACCTGGAGGAGGCCCCAGGAAGAGCAAATCCCCAGGTGATCTGTGAAGGGGAAGGGCTGTTCACAGCAGCCCGGCCTTTATCTGGGTACACTCTGCTCTCCAGGATGGCCATGCAGTTAAAGTATCAGACCTGGAGCTTCCCCGGCTAAGCTGACACAGACAATAAGAGGGAGAGGCAGCACTCTAGCTCTGTGCAAACAAGCCTGGAGGCTGCTCGCCCATCCCTGAGCAACATGTTACCCATCTGGCCAGAATTTCAGAGACCTAGGTTTTGCAGAGCTCGGTTTGTCCTGGGCACCAGCACAAGTAGCAGGGTGCATCTGAGGCAGTTCTAAGTGGGGCCCATGGGATCCCTCTCACCTACCAGACCCCTTCCCTCCTGCCCCAAGACTGCTCCTCCCTCCCCCGCTCCTCTCCTCGCCATTCTTTTCCATCCTCTCCTGGGCCCACAGTTCAGGGCTCTGTGAGGCTCATTAATGCATCCCGAGTTGGAGCTCCTCTGAGCACCCACACTGGGATTTCCCTGTGGGGATGAAGAGGCATGAATCAGGACACACACCCCTAAGGCACCTGAGCAGCCTTCTTCAAAGACCTCCACTCTCCCACCCAGCAGCAAATGCCCTCCCTGTTTTGCCTCATTATATCTAGTGGGGCTCTTGATTCTAGGGGCTTCCCACTCACAGTGGGTCAGGCAGTAACCCAGCCTCTGGACAACTGGGTCTCATATCCTAAAACTTTGTATCAACACGCATCATCAATAATTTTCCAACGTGCCAGATTCCTGCTAGGCCAACCCATTCATCAAGCGCTCCAAGACCCCAGCAGGTGGACTTACTGGGCTGATGCTGACCCTCCCCTCCACCCCACCCAAGAGAGTCCTTCTGTCCCGTTTAAGGGCCAGAGGCCTCCCAGTGCTTTTGACAAAGCCTGCCACCTTCACCACAAAGTCACCTGCCAGAGTGTTACCTGTGGGGACAGAGGGTGGAGGGTAGAGGAGAAGTTAACCTTCCATTCATAACAGCTTCCAGCCTCACCACTCCTGGGGCCATATGGGAGAATGAGAGCCAACCATTGGGCTAATGTGACAATACAGGGGAAGTTCAAGGCAATGATGCTGTGCCAGACAAGCCAGCCCCGGGCAGGCCCACACTGCCTGGCTCCATTTATGGGAAGTTTTAGAACAGGCAAATGAGTCTACAGGCACTGATGGGTGGACAGCCTGGGGCCTGGGGTAGGTGTGATAGATTGACTGCAAAGACGCAGGGAGGACACTTTCTGGGGTTAGGGAAACATTCGAGATCTTGACATAGTTGTAATGCTGTTATATACATTTGTTAAAATTCCTGTCTAGATACAAAAAACAGGGGCATTTTATTTTATCTATATTATACCTCATTAAAGTTGATTTTATAATTTTTTTTAACTCAAGTAAATTTCCCAAGCAGTAGACAGAGGACCAAGGCCAGCAATGTGGCTCCCTGAGGCAGGAGAAGCAAGAGCAGCCCACCACCTTGAGTGTTTAGTCCTTTGGCTGCCAGCCCCTTTCACCCTCCTCTCCAATCCTGCTTCACCAGTCTGGCGAGGGTCTCTATGCACGCTTCTGCCCCTGGCCCCCACAGCTTATTGTCCACATGGCTGCCAGCAGGAGATACAGTTCATATACCTTTCCTGCTGAAAACCCTCCAGTCCTACCCCAGGGCCTTTACACTTCTCTTCCCTTTACCCAGAGCTCTCTCCCTGGTCTTGGCAGCACTTCTTGTCCTTTAGGTCTCAAGTAAATAGCTCCTCAAAGAAGCCTCCCTGACCAGTGTCACCTGGCACCCCATACCTGTCTATCACCTCTATTTCACTTCCACCTATCACTTACTGATCTGAATAAGCAATCACTGTCTCTCCTGCCCCACCCCCCCAGCCACCAGGCACCTCTGGCTGGCTGAGGAGCACTTGACATAGGGTCAGTCTGAATTGACAGCTGGCTGCAAGTGTGAAATTCACACTGGATTCCAAAGACCTACTATACACACACACAAAAGAATGAAAAATATCTCATTAACAATTGTTTGTATATTGATTATAGAGTGAAATGATATTTTGGACCTATTTGGTTTAAAAAAATAGATTATTAAAATGTCTTTCATATGTACCTTTTCATTTTTTTCCTCTAATGGAGTGCCTTACATCTCTGTTGGGCAGTGTGGCTCTACAAGATCAAGTTCCCAACTCACCCAAACCCAGGAAGAAGTCCAAGAAATGTTTGTTGATTGAACATATAAATTAATCTAAACATACAGTGAAAAAGATAACCCGGTGACCTTTTCCCAAACAAAGGGTAATTCACTTGTGTTTGGCAAAACTTCTCCAGAACAGGATGCAAATGGGCCTTCTCCAGCTTCTGAAACCACACCCAGTTCGGGGAATTCACAGAAGTCAATCTAGCGCCCCTAACACTAGGAACCACGGGACGACCCCAGGAGACGGGGATGGTTATTTTTCCCTTTTCAAAGGACGGCTCTGCGGGGCACCCAAGAGCAGGGGCTCCTTCTGTGAGACCCGGACGAGCCAGGCTTGGCAGCGCTCAGGGAGGGCCTGGGCTCGAGAGGAGTAGCAGGGAAGGGGGAAGGGAGGGCCAGGGAGGAGAGGCGAACCCAGGACGAAGGGCACTGGGCCACGGAGGAGGACACCGGGCCGGGAAGAAGGGCAAGGGCAAGCTGGGGAGGAAGGGCACCGGGCCGGGGAGAGGGAATAGCGGGCTGGGGAAAAGGGCTAGACCGGGCGAGGGCGAGGGGAGGGCCGGGACCGCCCAGGAAGAGGCGGTGCCGAGGGCGGGCTGTCCGGGGCATAAAGACGCGGTGGCCCGCCGGGCGGGAGCAGATTCCAAGGCTCAGCTGACCATGGCCCTGCCCGTACGCGCTGCGCTGCTCCTGCTGGCCGCACTGGCCCTGGCCTTGACCGTGAGCCCGGCGGCGGGCAAGGACCCTGGCAAGCCGCCGCGCATGGTGGGCGGCCTCCTGGAAGCCAACGCCAACGAGGAGGGCGTGCAGCGTGCGCTGGACTTTGCCATCAGCGAGTACAACAAAGCGAGCAATGACAACTACCACAGCCGCGTGGTGGAGGTGTTGCGCGCCCGCAAGCAGGTGCGTCGAGCCCGCAGCTCCCGGCTCCCAGGCCCCCGCCGTCCGGGTCCCTTGCGCCCAGATCCGAGGAACGGGCGGGAAGAGAAGCAGTGGCTCGCCCCGCGTCCCCGGCCTGGGTGCCCGGGACGCACCCGTAAGGGGCCGCAGGGCCACCAGGGCAGGGCCCGGGCGCCTGCCCGCTCCCAGGTGGGGCGGTGGCCACCCAGCCCTAAGCCCGCTGTCAGATTTGCCTTTTGGGAGGCGGTGACGCGCTGCGGCCCGAGCCCCGCCCCGGCTCCTCCTCTTCCTGGCCGGCCGTCCTCTCCTCGAGAGAGATGGGTGTTGAGTGTGAACTAGTTAATTAAATGACCATGGGAGCAGGAAAAACGGGCCCCAGACACCTAGCTGCCTTCCCAGCCCTGCCACTTAATGGTATTTTTAAGAATTCTTGTTACCTTTTAGCATTTTATTTTGACATTTAAAATACGATTGCCAAAATAGGTTAGAGAGGACTGCCGCCTGCCCCTGGCCCTGCCAGCCTGCCATCCTCTGGCCAGATTAGAAGGGCGGTCACCGGAGCTGGAGAAGGGGGGGAGGGGAGAGGGCAGCACCAGAGGAGTTTGTCTTTGAAGGGAGGCTGGAATTCAGACCCAATGGCCTGCATCCTGTTTGCAGAGCTGTACACAGCAACACAGCCAAGAAACTGTATGTCAGCATTTAGAGTTTGTGTCCACCTTCTGAAAATTCAGAAGCTGGGTCAAGACCAGGTGCCATTCCCTCCTGCCATCCCCTTTGGGCAGGGCGTCTGCTCCTGTCCGCATGGTCCCCACTGGTCTGCTCCTCCCCTATCTGACTTTGGAGTGAAGAACTTTATGAGGCACGTGCCTTGTAGACAGATGGGAATGCTGACCCCAGAGGGGTTGATACACAGTTGCACTGGTTCCCAAGGACAGTGTCTGGGCCTCCGATTCCTCCTCCTTCGGGTGCTTCTTTCTGGTGGCATCAGGGCTTGGGGTGGGGGCCCTGTTAGGAGGAAAGAGTTAAAATATGTTCTGCCATCCCAAATGTGAAAGACACGCAAGTGGATGAGACACATTAGAAATGTTTCCATCAAAGATAATGTTCTAAAGGTAAGCATTTGAGAGATCATCTTTTTGTCTAATTGCAGACTTAGAGAACAGTTGGGAAAAAAAAAAGGCTATAAAAGACTGTCCCCTACCCTTCCAGCTGGATGTTTAGTAGTCCTCTGGCCAGATAGGGAGGGTGGTCTCCCAGAGCTGGAGAAGGAGGGGTTGGCATGCATTGAGCCTCTCATCCCCAAATTTTAAATGAGGGGATGATAGATCAATCTGGAAGGAAATGAAATTCTGTATGGGCAAATAGACAAATAGCTGGAATTTAGCTTAAATGTAACCATCAGATGCTAGTCTTCCTAAAATAGATCGAGTGCTCTAGAACACTAGAGTTTAATGAGACCTTTAGCCGGGGCACAGTATCATCATTTTGTGCCTAAGCCCTTGCCCTTGGCTCCTGGGACTTTGTCTCCACCCTGTGGAGAGCTGTGTCTTCCATTCCTGAATCCAACTAACGGGTTTTTAGGCCCTGACTTACACCGTCATTTCTCTGCTTGTGCTTGGCTGTGTGAGACACCTGTCGTAGCCATTGGAGTTGCTCTGTACACAAATTCCAGGTGAGGGCCTGAGACAGCAGCAACGCGTGCCATGAGCCAGCAGGAGGGTGGCCTGTGTGCTCTGCGGGTGGTGATTGGGGCCACCAGGAAAATGCAGGTCCAACACGGTGAACTAGCTGTGTGTGTGTAAAATCGATTTGGGCTGTTGTAAGCAAATCCCTCTCTTCCACGTGTATAGATCGTGTCCGGAGTGAACTACTTCATGGATGTGCTCATCGGACGCACCACGTGTACCAAGTCCCAGCCCAATCTGGCCACCTGTCCCTTCCATGAACAGGGCCAGCTCAGTAAGGTGTGTGCCTGATGGTAGGGGCGGGCAGGGGGATGCAAGGCAGACTCATGCGGGGCTGATGCGGGTTGTCTCTGTATGATTAATTTGAATTTATCAGGGGGGATTGTGAGCTTGGGAATTGGGGCGCTGTTAGGAAAACACTGCATGCTTTTGGGGTGTTGCCTGCTGGACTGGAGGAAGCAGTTGCTTGGGATGGTTCCTGTAGAGAGAAAAAAGGGGCTGTTTTTGTTGTTATTTTAAACTCAGTGTGATCTGTTGATGGTTGCCGTAGGCACATGAAACATCCCAACATGGCTATAGGTGATCATTTATATTTTGTTTTTTCCTTTCATTTGTTTACAATCTAAAGCCACTAAGCCAGCCCCTCTTCTCCACTCCAGGGTGGGCTGTTTAATCCCAGCCTGGGCCCACAGCCACACTAAACGGGTTAGAGGGTCTTTGCAGGCCTTGGGGCAGCCTAAACCTTCGGACTTGGCCCTGTTCACCATATACCAGTCCCTCCTTGTGGGTCTGGGTGGTGCACGGGAGGGCTCAGGGGTAGAGCTGCACTGCCCTTTTCTCTCTCTCACACACACACACCCTGCCTCATTCAAGGAAACTTTCCTGACCCTGGTTCTGCCCTGGGTTCTTCTCTCTGAACCTTCTGAAGCCCCTCAAGACCCAGGGGCTCGAGGAAGAGGGCCGCTGGTGGCAGGGAGGCACGCTGGCTCCTGGATCTTGCACAGGCTGCCGCTTAAAGGGGAGCACTGGGGGCTGAAATTCCTCTGGGGACTGAGGGAAGGCAGGAGGGTAGCCACCCAAGCCCATCCAATGGGAGGGGAAGCAGGAGAGGAAAGGACCCTGCAGATTCCCAGAGGTGGAGGAGGCACCCTCCACTCTGACGCCTGGTGGCTGGGAATGCCCCTTTTCAACTACAGACCTCACTGATGGCCCCTCTTTCTTCCCTTTTGCAGAAAACCCACTGCTCTTTCCAGGTCTACACTGTTCCTTGGATGGGCGTGACGTCCCTAACGAAATTCAGCTGCCATGATGCGTAGAGCTGGTTACAGGTGGCAGTGCTAACCACCTTTTGCTTGCCAGCCCCCCTCCCCGGTTTATAGCAGTGTTCCCCTCCACTGGGCATCTGCAGCTTTGCCCTTAGATTGGTGAACCCCACCCTGGCAGATGCCACAGGCTCGGAGAGAAAAATAAAGGCTTTTCCAGGTAGTTTTAGCACAGCCGAGTGCCTCTTACCTTGTTGCTTTTTTTCCTTGCTTTCTGCTTACACCCTGCACGTGGGGTACCATCCTGCTCTCACTTGATTCAATAAAAAAGCAACATCAGCTTCTCCTTGAGTTGTTCACTGTCTTCTGGATGTGGACCTAAGAAGGGTCTGGGCAGTTACTTTTTGAAGGGCTTCCTGTCCCGTGGGTTTCTAGAAGGCAGATGAGGAGGCAAGAGCTGGCCAGGACATCTCGCTCTGCAGCCAGGGGTGATTCGCCAGCAGGTCAAACAGCACAGCAGGCCTTGGACTCGGCAGGCCAGCTGCAGAGGGTTCTGGCGAAAAGAGGAAGGAGTGGGGGTTTGAGGACTGGCTGGTCCTGGAAACTCCATGTTTGCACTTGAAAAGAGACATTGTACAGGGAGGACTGGGCTGGGCCGTGAGGGAGGACTGGGCTGGGCCGTGAGGGAGGGGGATCAAGTGGTTCCCACAGTCCAGTGCCCATTCTCAGGGGTGTACTCAGGGTGATAGATTTCATCAGGCTATCCGAGTTGATCAAACTCCCAGGTTTCCTAGAAACTAACTAATGATTTGCATCTATTTCTTTCCACAAAAGCCTTCAGGCCTTAGAGGAAGCAAAGACTGACATTAAAGTACAGGTGATTGGGGAAAATAGCGATCAGAATCAAGATCAGGGGCAAAATAAAGGCTGAAAGCAGCGCCCTAGGGGACATTGGGAAGTTGCGCCCTACTAGGATTTTTTGCCATCGGCACTCCTGCCAGCCCTTAGGCAGGGCTCGGACCACAAAAAAGTTCCTTCTGCAAAGCTACAACTTAAGGGATTCAGACTGTTAAACAGTGGAACTGGCATACAATGGACGTTCTTCTTTTTCTAAGAGGAACTATTTGATATAGAATATTATCTGGTGGTATCACCATCACGTCACAGAATAGTGATATTTTAACACCCCAAATAGGGAAGATTCAGTCTTAAGCAAAAGACAACACACACACACTCACACACACAGATCTCCCTGCGATGTTCTTTGAGTTACTATATTACAGAAAGGTGAAAACTTTCCACGGTGTCCCAGCACAAACTTGTGTTGCACCTGTGACCGGCACTGAAGCAAAATGCTTGAGGGGAATCCACAGAGCCATTCTGATCAGCCAAAATGCAGGGTCTGCTCTCCTGGAGGAGAGGGACCAAGAGCCCCTGGGAGGGGGCGGGGGTTGGCGTTCCCATAGGGCGCCACTTCCCCAGGTGACTGACAGTTGTGTCCTAAGCTCCTTCCTGCCTTGCCTCATTTAATTTCCACCGCTCTTGGATGCAGAACTTCTCCCCACAGACTGCATTTAACAAAAGGACACTAGGATGAGAGGCCAAGCCGCATTCACCAGGCCACCTCCCGGTGAGATTTGGACCTGGGGACTCGCGCTCAGTGCCCTGGGTCACCCGGATCTGTCCTGCATCCTGCTTTCAGGGGTTTTGTGTGAGTGGATGGTTTGATGTTAGAGTTTCCAGCAAGGGCTAGCCAGGGGGACATTCTGTGCTTCACAAGCCAAAGGAGCAATGATGGCCATGGAGAAAAATGAAAAGTCTCACCTGGATAGAAGGTGACCTCAGCCCTGGAGAAGGTGGGGCAAAGGTGATTGCCTGCAGACACAGCCAGGGCCTTTCTTAAGAAAGTTCCTGGTTTCACCCCAGCACCCAAGTAACCAGTCAGTAATCTAGTGTTCTAACTCAGGGGCCTGTGTGTTGGACAGGATTGTTTAAGTCCAGAAGATGTTTGAAGCAGCTATTATCACTTATGTATCAGTGCCAAGGAAAATTCTCCATAGGCTTGAGGTTGGGCCACTTAGCTTCCTGGTGCATAACTTGCCCCAGTTAACTAAATTCTTTAAACCATTGCAGGGATTATGGGTTAAAAAAAAAAAAAAAAAGATCAGCCAAAAATAATGATTTTACCACAACAACCTTGAACAAATATTTATTGGGCATCTTTAATATGCAAGTTTTCATGCTAGGCTGAGGGGAAACCATGGCAAGTTGATAGTAGTTTTAGAATAGTGGGTGAAATTAATTATAATATATAATTATAATTAAATTAACTATAATTTAAGTCGGTATATCCCAACATTATCATTGCAACGTGTAATCAGTTTTAAAGCCTTTTTAAATGAGATAGTTTGCCCACATTTTGTATACGAAGTCTTTGAAATGTAGTGTATATTTACATCTCAGTTTGGATCAGCCACATGTGGTAGCTCCCAGCCCACCTCTGTGCATTCACACTCTTCAAATGAAGAGGGCTAGGAAAATAGGACAAAGGGATTATATATATAATATATATAAATATTTATATTTATAAATATATATTTAAATATATTTATGTATATTTATATATATATAATCAAAGGATTATAGCTACCAAGTGCACAGGAGTTCTGTGCATGTCCTTAGGTTCATCCTTGTTTTTCCATGTAGAAAAGTGTGCATGAGAAGAAAAATGATCAAGGTTGCTTTGCAAACGCTGTCCGAGCAGAGGAAATTGGACAATTTTACTGGATAGAGTATTTTGCTGAATGCCCCCATATTTCTCTACCATCAGTGCAAACTGTGTCTTAGCCAGCCTGGATCACCCCAACAGTTCTGGAAATTCATCAACAAGTTCCTAGGGTTCTGACCCACGTTTCCTCTTCTCACATCCCATCTCCAATTGCTCTGACTTAGGGCTGGCTCCCACACAGCACGCCTTCCTAGCTGGCAGATCTGTGTGGATCTTGGCTGCGTGTGAGGCATGTCCCACGCCTCCTCAGATTTTCAAGTCACTAATTAGGCCACTTGCTCTTGCAGGGGGCATGTCCTAAGCACCACACCCTGTTCTTTCTGTGTCTTCCTGGGAGAATGGCCTTGCTTCAGGCTCTGTCCCATACTGCAGCTGTCACAGGATTTGCTGGGTTTTGTCTTTTGTTTTTGCTCCTCTGCCCACAAGTAGTTCTCAGACTTCCTGAGGTAACTCAGAGTAACCTGCCTCACTGAGAGGCCACGATTGCTGGATGTCTGAGCACAACGAAGCCACCGACATGTCACTTCACCATTTTCGGGGGACAGAGACACATTCTGTGTGGTTTGACTCTGATGGTAACTCTGAGAAGAAAGTGCAAATAGACAATATAGACCCAATTCCTTCTAGAGGTGAGGAAATGGAGATCTTTGAAGATGACATCACAAAGTCAGTCAAGGCAGAGCTGGGCCCGGAGCCCAGAGCTTCTGGTCTAGGCTTTCCCCACCCCATTGCCACCAAATACTCTGGGCAGGTGTACGTGGATTTCTCCCACTAGTGAGGACAGATGGAGCCTCTGCATCCTTCAAGCCACACCTGCAGGGTTAAAAACCAAAACCTAATTAAGACCACTGAATTTTTTACTTCAAAGTGGTTAAAATGGGAAATTCTAGGTAGTATATATGTTTCCACAATAAAATATTTTTTAAAAAAGAACAAGATAGAATTCTTCAACACAAAGAATGAAACCTAACATAAACTATGGACTCTAGTTAATAATATAAAAATATTGGTTCATCATTGGCAACAAATGTTCCACACTAAAACAAAACGTTAATAATAAGGAAAGTTGCTTTTGAGCGGAAGGGGATATGGGTACTTTGTTATTTCTGTATGATTTTTCTACAAACCTACAACTGCTCTAGGAAATAAATTGTAAAATATTTTAAAAAGATGGAAAACACAAGTTTAGGTAATGGATGGTGCCAATGGTAATCACAACATTGTGAACATAATTAACAGCACTGAAATATATATTTGAATGTGGTTAAAGGGGTGAATTTTAGGTTGTATATGATACTAGAATAAAAAATTTTTAAAAATTCACTGTAGAACACAAACAGTGAAACATAAGTTAAACCATGGACTATAGTTAATAGCACAATTATTTTTTAAAATGTTCTTCCATGAATTGTAACAAATGAACCACAGTAATGCAAGATGTTAGTAACAGGGTGGCATATAGGAACTTTGTAGTCCATGGATGATTTTTCTGTAAACCTACAACTTCTCTAATAAAAAAAAAACAATAAACACTAAAAAAAAAAAAAAAAAAAAAAGGAAGACAGAAAAGCAGGCCATCATCAGTGAGAGGCTGTGTTGCATCATTCAATAAAGCAAGCAGCCAAGAGCACAGGGAGCAGCTTTAGAAGATGTGGAAAAGCCACACAAGAGGGCCCAGGAGCAGGCAGGCCTCACCCCAGGGCTTATGGATAAAGGGAATGGACATGAGAGAGTTGGCTTGGAGATGAGATGACAGGTGTGGAAGCAACACCTTCCTCTGACCCACTGGATCTAAACCCTGGCTAAAGTCAGCATTTCCTGAGGAGATCCACACACTTCTTGTGCCTGGGCCCCCACCCACCCCGGATCAACTCTGGATTGTTTGCTGTTGCAGTTTGACAGTTTGATGTAATAATGATTTCCAACAATAGATATTGGACTACGCTTGTAAACTGGTCTGCTAATCTGGGCATGATTAAGTTATGATCATGACTGGGCTACGTCAGTATGGCGTTGAGCCCCACCCCTTGGTGGGTAGGGAATAAAATATAAAAGGCATGACAAAGAACAGTGTTGCAGCAGGTTTGAGATGAAGTTTTGATGTTGGAGTCTTGAGCTGGAGCCCCGGGAAGTAAGAGAGCTTGGAGAGAAGGCCCCAGGATAGAAACAGGCCATTCGCCTGATAGTCTACAGCTGACCTTGTGGAGGAAACAGAGGAGCTAAGCCCGGAGAGAAACGCAGCTCCGGGAAGAGAGGAACCCAAGAAGCCTGAACCCTGGCAAATGTTGGCAGCTGTCTTGCTCCAACACGTGGCAATGGACTTTGGTGAGGGAAGAAACTTATGCTTTATGGCCTGGTAACTGTGGACTTCTACCCCAAATAAATACCCTTTATAAAAACCAACCCATTTCTCGTATTTTGCATCAGCACCCCTTTGGCTGACTAATACATTTGCATTATTCTTCTCTGCTGTTCTACTCCGATTTGGTAAATTGATCATCATTCTTGCCATTGTTCTCATTCTGACTGCACTGTGGGAACACTTTAGAGAGTTTTGAATAACCCAGGTGACAGGGCCAGAGGTACAGCCAGGTGACAGGATGGTTTAAAGCTCCCCTGCAGCTCCAGCAGGCAGATGCTGAGGGGAGCCGACGGTCAAGAGTTTCCCTGTGCCCGAGAGAGGTCTGTTTCCTAACCTTTGCAAGGGCTGAGGCCACACCACTGGGAATGCCACATGGGACGCTGCTTTAGGGTTACAAGACTAAGTTTGAAATCCAAAAGTGGTGGCTTAAGGTAATTGCCATTAAAGCAAATTATCATGATTCAACCAAACATGACATAATTCTCTTTTTTCCTTGCACATCTCTCCCACCTCCTCCCACTGCCAAGAGGACTTGTATTGTACAGTCCACAGCCCAGAAGGACTCAGGTTGGCATCGCCCTCCTACCCTCCTCTCCACCCACTCCCCTTCCATAGCAGGGGTCTGGGGGCACCCTGCCCAGGACATCATCACATCCAGCGTGCTGGGTGCAGGAGGCACAGCCCTGTGACTGCAGCCTGCATCCTTTTACTTTTACATTTTTTCATTGTAAGTGTTAAATGTAAAGTTTATTTTATTTAAAAAATAAACCACATAAATATATTTAGCACAGTGCCTGGCTCTGAGACAGCACCCAATAATCTTCATATATTGATCTAATTGTGTATTGTGGTGGTTTTAAACATGGCCCTGGAATTCTTTGACACTTCCTTCATGGAAAGGTGGGGTCCGTGTGCCCACCTCTTAACTCTGGGTGGGCTCATGACTGCTTTGAAGCATGAAGAGCAGGGGAGGTGTGGTGGTTTGGAGCTGTATGTACCCCAGAAAAC
The DNA here is from genome assembly GCA_026826555.1 of Tolypeutes matacus. NCBI lineage: Eukaryota > Metazoa > Chordata > Mammalia > Cingulata > Chlamyphoridae > Tolypeutes > Tolypeutes matacus. The sequence goes on from JAKSZT010004976.1 coordinate 1,848,965, forward strand.
CATGTTCTTAAACTTAATCCATTCCTGTGGGTATGAACCCATTGTAGTAGGACCTTTTGATGAGGCTGCTTCAGTTAGGGTGTGACCCACCTCAGTCAGGATGGGTCTTAATCCTATTACTGGAGTCTTTTATAAGTGGAATGAAATTGAGTCAGAGGAGAGAGAAAGTCACAGGAAGCAAGAAGGTGAAATGGAAGCAGGAAGGGAAGGAGGAGATGCCACCATGTGCCTTGCCATGTGACAGAGGATTGGCAGCAGCTAGCCCAGAATGCCATAGTCTTCAGGTAGAAAGCATTGCCTTTGGACATTTACTGGCCTCAAAACCACGCACAGGGAAGCAGATGTGACTCAAGAGATTAAGCTTCTGCCTACCACATGGGAGGTCCTGGGTTCAGTTCCTGGTGCCCCCTAAAGAATATGAGCAAGACAATGAGCTGACATGACAGGCTGGCGCAGCGGGCTGACACAAAAGATGATGCAACAAGAGACACAAGGAAGAAAAACATAATGATAGACACAACAAAGCAGGGATCAGAGATGGTTCAAGTGATTAGGCGCCTCCTTCCCACATGGGAGGTCCCGGGTTTGGTTCCTGGTGCCTCCTAAAAAGAAAAAAAAAAGGAAGACAAACACACAACGAACAGATACAACAAGCACAAACAACGAGGGAGGTAGAAATAAAGTAAAAAAAAAAAAAAAACCCACACAAATTAATTCCTATAGTTTAAGCTGAACCATTTCATGGTATTTGCCTCAGCAGCCTAGGAAACTGAAAACAGGAGGTGATGCTGCATGATTGCCTTAGTCTTCCAGGGTGTTGTAACAAAGGGCCACCAACTGGGTGGCTCAAAACGACAGAATGTGTTGTCTCTCAGATCTGGAGGCCAAAATTCCAACATGAAGGGGCTGGCAGGGCCGTGCTTCCTCTGAAGTCTGCAGGAAAGAATGAGTTCAATGCCTGTCTCCTGGCTTGTGGTGGTGGCCAGCAATCCTTGGCGCTCCTGGGCTTATGGCACCTCAACTTCTGTCTCATTCATCACACGGTGTTCTCTTCTGTCTCTGTGTCCAAATTTCCTCTTCTTATAAGGGCACCGATCATATTGGATTAAGGGCCTACTGTACTCCAGTAGGCCCCACAACCTGTGAGCTGTGTGACCTGGCCCACTTCTCACCCTCTCTGAGTCTCACTTGTGTCATCTGTAAAATGGGGACAGTAGCAGTTCCTTTTCCATTAAATTGGTAAAGCACTTACACAGTGTACAACACAGAGTGGAGCCATTTACATTTGTTAAATATATATTTTTATTCTAGCCAGGATATTCATAGAATTTATTCTTGTGAGATGCCTTATAAGGGTCAAACTTTATTTTTTTTTAATATTTCAAATTTCTGTGAGGTTTCTGAAATGGCTTAAGACTTTTGGGATGGTGTGATTGGGTGAGTGTATTTTGAATGTGTGAAGAATATGTCTTTGGGGGTCCAGAGGGTAGATTGAATTATGACCCCCAATTTATATATGTCCTTAATCTTAGTCCACATTCCTATGGGTGTGAACCCATTGTAAACAGGATCTCTTGATATATATATTTTAAATTAAGGTATGGCCCAACTGAATGAAGTTGCGTTTTAATCCAGATTACTGGAGGTCTTATAAAGAGAAAGAAACCAGAAGCCAAAGTGAGAGAAAGCCAAAGGAGGACCCAGGAGCTGGAAGTCAGCAGGAACCCAAGAGAAAGGACATTGCTATGTAATAGAAAGCCAAGGAACCCAAAGATTGTCACCCAGCCAGGATACTACCCACCCTGGGAGGAAGCCAGCCTTCTGGCCTCTGACACCATGAGCCAATAAATTCCTGTTATTTAAGCCAACCCATTGTGTGGTATTTCCCATAGAAGCCTGGAAAACTAAGACAATTTCTAAGAACTTCTTAAAAGGGCCATCTTTATCATATAGCAAATTTCTACAGTGGCATAGGCCAGTTTCTGGATTTCAATCCCAAGTTGACAACGTGCTTTTTGTCTATGCCTAATACTCTAAATATAATGGCTTTGTTACATGTTTTAATGTCTGTTAGGTAAGGACCATTCTCCTTATTCTTTCTTTTCCAGAATGTGTTGTATTTTTTCCAGATGAAATTATTTTTCAAGTTTAAAAAGTAGAACTTTTAAACTAGTGTTGTGAAGTAAGATTACATTAAATTTATACATTCCAATTTGGGAAAAACTGACAAGTTTTAATATTTGAGCTTTTCACTTTAGAATACAGTGTATCTTACAATGTGTTCATGCTTTATGTCCCTCAGTAGCATAATCTAACTTTTTAGGCATCTTTCACATTTCCTATGAAATTTATCCCTGGATATTTTATATTTTGCCAGGAATATTTTCCACATTGTATCTCTAACCTGTCATTGCTGGTTCAGAAGAAAACCATTGATTTTGTGTGTTTTTCTTGTCTCTGTCTTGGTGACTCAGTATTTATAGAATCTCAGAGGTCTGGGATTTTGCAGCCCATTACTGCTGTAACATGCAGAAAAGAGCTTATTATTGTTGGCAGTAGTGAACTTGGATGAGACCACAGCCTCATTAAAATGTGCAGAGAGAGGCAGCCCTGTCCCAAACCTACGGGGGGTGGGGGAAAGGCAAGCTAAAGAGAGGAGGTACTAGGAGACAAAAATTAAATCATTTCTTCTTTTTCATTATGAAGTCGGGATAATGGATTCCTTTAGGTTCTAGACTACGTTACATAAAAGAATTTAAGAACATGCTGGTTTAGTTAGGCCAGTAAAAAGAATTTATTGAGAACTGGGAGGAAAGAGCAGAGTATTATTGAGAAATGGGAGAAAAGAACAGGATTATGCACCGAGATATTGATGCAGGCTCCTCTAGGCAGAGGGAGGTTTTGGGCTTGTGGGCTACCTTTATTAAACTATTATTTACACTTCCCTTTCCTAATGTTGGGGGAGGGGCCCCAACTGTTTATCTGTTCTGATTGGTTACCCCACCTGTTAATTCCCCAAGACGCCAATGATGAGGCCCCTTGAGGGTATCCGGGCTTTCCCTTGACCCAAAATGAGGTCTCGTTACAAATGGGGTTCTGGGAGGATTGGGTGGAGTCCTTCTGGCAGCCTTCTTGCTGGAAGTCTCTCCCTCAAGGGGTTTCCAGGCCATGTTTTCTGCCAGGTCTTGGACTTATCTTCCCTTTTCCTAAACTAGCCTGCCTCAGTTATACTCTTCTGTACTGTTTGAATTCATTTGTCAAACACACATTGCCATGGGTTGAATTGTGTCACCGAAAAAGTCATGTTCAAGTCCTCACCGCCAATCCCACCCAAGTCATTTTATCTGGAGAAAAGGTCTTTGGAGATGTTATTAGTTAAGATGAGACAAAACTGGAGTAGGGTTGATCCTAATCCAATAGGTCTGGTGCCCTCATAAGAGGGGAGAATTAGACCTAGACAGAGAGACAGAGCAGAGAGGCCAGGAGACAAGCCATTACCAGAAGCCAGGAAAGAGGCAGGGAGCAGACTCTTCCCTACAGACTTCAGAGTAAGCATGTTCATACTGATGCCTTGTTTTTAGACTTCTGGCCTCCAAACTTGTGAGACAACAAACTCCTGTTGTTCTAAGCTTCCCAGTTTGTGGTACTTTGTTATGGCAAATCTAGGAAACGAAGACACACAGAAAAAAGAAAAGCATTACAGCTAGAACAAGGAACAGATTCTCTTCTTATCACTCAGAACTGGTCTCACCCCTTGGCATTGGGGTTCCAAGTGGGTCACCTCAGGAACATGTCATCTGAGGTGTATGTGGCCCAGAGTCAGATCCCCTGAGGTGTCGCTCAGGTGTAAGCTGGTCTCTGGGTTGTGGAGATCCAGATAAGGACTAGTTCAGGGTTTCTTAACCTTTTATGTTCCATAGACCCCTTTGCCAGTCAGGTGAAAACCACAGACCCCTTACTAAGTCCACACTATACTGTGTATTGTTTAATAAATATATCACATCCACACCAACACATCCCCACAAGAATAATGTTTTTCTGAATTTCAATTCAAGCTCATTGACCCCTTGTTAAGAACCCCTGGTCTAGTTGATCCAACATTGGTCTTGAGCTTGGCTGTGCATTGAGCTTTAAAGACTCCCCACCCTGAGAGATTCTGATGCAGTCGGTCTGGGACATGGCCTGAGCACTTGGATTTTAAAATATTCCCCAACTGATTTCCCCAAGGAACCACTGAACTATAACCCAAGTAGACTCCCTGTCAACTTTTGTCAAAGACCAAATCGCTTTGGAAACATCTGCAAATTACAGCAGGTGAGATGTACACACATCACAATCTACCTCTGGACATGCTTTCAGTGTCAGATATTACCAACAAATAGCCTCCCATATAGCCCCCCCATTTACCTCCCCACATAATCCCAAGAAACCTCCCAAATAACCCTCCAATATCCCCCATATATCCCCCCAGATACTCCCAGATAGCTTGCCATATATATTCCCAGATACCCCTCAGATATCTCCCAGATATCCCCCAGATATCTTCCTAGATACTGCCCCAGATGTGCCCTAGGCACCCCCTGATGTCTCCCTAGATATGCCCCAGATATCCCACTAATATCTTCCCAGACACTTCCCATATATCTCCCCAGATACCCCCATATATCTTCCCAGATACCCCTCAGATATCTTCCCAGATACCCCTCAGATATGCCCCAGATATCCCCCCAGATTTTCCCCATATTACCTCCACCTGTCCCTTACATATTTCCTCAGATATCCACCCCCCCACCCATATTTACCAGTCCCTTCTTTGATGTCCAGTAAATAAGACACAACAAAGCAAACCCACTGAAAATGTCCTTCAACCAAATTACTCTTCAGGCCAAAGACCATTATTAGCAACTTCAGGGTAGCACAGGAAGGTCCAGTGGAGCAGTCACCTTGACATCTCCAAACCCTGCACTCAGCATCTCTGTTCTTGAAATGCCCTTTATCTCACTGCCAGAGGTAATTGCTACTTGACCAACACCCGACTGAGTCAGGACCTTATTCCATTTACTGGTTCCTCTTTCCCTTAGCACTTCCCATTTGTCCACCTCATCCCTTCCCTCCAGAATCCCCCTGCAAATCCAAATTCTCCCTGTATGGGATAGAACACTTCAGCTCTTTCTAGCCCTTCCCATACCCATTAAGGTGCTCAGAAAACAATGGGCTTCCTAGTAAACAGGGATGCACCCTCTTTCTGAGGTGCTTTTGGCCATGCATGAGAACCCAGTAAATGCATAAATGTACTGAGCATTGTTTACCCCAGGCTGTGTGTTTTCTCTGACTGGTCACTCTGGTTCTTATGAGGCTCTGTCATCAAACAGCCCCTAGGTCTGTGACTGACTCATAAGTCAGTGAGTGCCCCGCCTTCTTATGATAATAAAATAACCTCATTTTCCTGGGGGAAACCCTCCTCTCCTCTCACTGTCCCCCACCTCATCTCTCTTGTCCATGATGGGTGTGGAGACGAGAAGACACGAGGTCCAGTGCTGCTTTGGCATGTTAGAGAATGAAACCAATTTACAGAGGATGCCAGAAGTGAGTCAAGACAGCCATTAACAGGTGGGGCTATACCTTTTGAGTTCCCACACCATGAAGTGCCTGACTCAGCCCTTCCTCTGTACCGCTTAGTTATGGGAACCAGTAATTTCCCTCTCTTGGGCCAGCTGGATCGGGTTTTCCAGCATTTAGGCTCTTTTGAGTCCCAATTGATACAGAGGGGCAAGGACTGGACTCTTCATTCAGTTCCCAGACCCGAGTCATATCACATTTCCTGACTGTTTCAGAAGAAACACCCCAGGGGTCACCTTTGCAGGAAGTGAAGTCATATGGACCTTAGAGTCATTAGATCACTCTTAAAGGTGCAATGCTGGCAGATGTCATTATGGCATCTGAAAGATAGACAGGGGCCTACCTGCCTCTTAAAATGCTGTGATTGGCTCTATGTTCATAAAAGGAATTGGCTGCCATTTTCCTTTCTGGTAATGGAGTTGGGCTAATCTACTAAGCTACGGTAAACCAGAGGTGTGGCTCTCCCCTGGAGATTGAAAGACTCAGTAAATCTAACCAGATATGCTATTCCTACTTTATGAGGCCCTCCCCCCAAATCCCTTTGAGAATCCAGTCTCATATCTCAATTAGGTAGAGTCAGTTTGGCCTCAGAAAGCTCTGAAATGGGTCTGAACAATTAATTAATTAAATTCATCCCATCAAGAAAGTGAAAAGACAGTCTACAAAATGGGAGAAAATATTTGCAAATCATATATCTAATAAGGTCCTTTAATACTGAATATATAAAGAATTCTTACAGCCCAATAAAAAGACAACAAATAGCCCAATTTAAAAATGGGTAATTGAACGGATGTTTCTCCAAAGAAGGTTTACAAATGACCAATAAACACACAAATAATGTTCAATATTATTAGCCATCAGGGAAATACAAATCAAAACCAGAATGAGATACCACTTCACACCCAGTAGGATGGCTATAATGTGGAGAAATTGGGACCCTCATACAGTGCTGCTAGGTTTGTAAAATGGTGCAGCCACTTCAAATGACTATCTAGCAGTTCTTCACATGGTTATACATAGAGTTACCATATGTCCCACCAATTCACTCCTAGTTATATATTCAAGGTAAATGAAAACATATATCCACACAAAAATTTGTACATGAAAGGTCATAGCAGCATTATTCATAATAGCCAAAAAAAAAAAAATGGAAACAACCTAAATGTCCATCTGCTCATGAATGAATAAACCAAATGTGGTATAGCCACACTTTGGAATATTATTGGACAATAAAAAGGAATGAAGTACTGATACATGCTACAAAATGGATGAACCTTGAAAACATTGTGCTGAGTGAGAGTAGCCAGTCACAAAAGGCCACATAGTGTATGCTTCCATTTATATGAAGTACCCAGAATAGGGAAATCCATAGAGACAGAAAGTAGATTAGTGGTTGCCAAAGGCAGGGTTGGGGATGGGGGTGGGAGAAAGTGGGATGAGGAGAGATTACCAATGTGTGTGGGGTTTCTTTGGCGGGGGGTGATGAAAATGTTCTAAAATTACACTGGAGTGATAGGTGCACAGCTCTGTGAATATACTAAGAATTACTGAATTGTGTGCTTTAAATTGGTGAATTGTGTGGTATGTAAGTTATATATCAAAAAAGCTGTTTAAAAAAAATTCACCCCAAAGCTACATTTACACACACTAGATGTTTAGTCCTCATTTTTTTCCTATCCTAAATAATTCCGGCCATGTTGTCCATCAAGCAAGCCTCAATAAAATTAAGAAACAATCATAAGTTACCTTAATTACAACAAGGCAACATGGAAATGCCCCAAACTTGACCATAAGTCCCCTCTCCCCCATTTTCTTATTGCCAGGGAAAACATTAAAGCTCAAGATTAATCCTCCATGCAACCTGAAGTCCTAAGAGAGTAAAGTCCAAAGGACTGAAAGTCCAAAATAAAATTCTCTTGTTTTAGGTGAGAAGTAAAAGACCAAAGTCCAACATTCTTAAGTTCACAAACCATCCTCCACAATGTCTTAATCAGTTCAGCCTCAGCTAGAGGGAATTGCAGCAGTTTCTGCAGCAGTTCTAGCCTGTTTCTCACTGTAATTGGGTGTAGTTTTGTAGGTGGTACTTTCTTTTTCTTTTCTTTCTTTTTTTTTTTTTTTTTTTTTGAGTCAGTGATTCCCAAGGGTGGTGCCTAGAGAGCAGCAGCAGTATCCAGGAACTTATTAGAAATGCAAAATATCGAGCCTCACCCAGACCTGTTGAATCAGAAACTCTGGGGGATGGGACCCAATGCTCTGTGTTAGCAAGCTATGGCAGGAAGCTCTAACACAGCCCCATGATCCCCCTCCAGGTGTCTCTGCCCTTGTGAAATCCCCTTCCCTTGAGTATGGAATTAGTGACTCACTTCTAATGAATAGAATGTCACAGAAGTAATGATATGTCACTTCCCAACCTAGGCAACATAAAGACTGTGGCTTCCCCCTTGGACACTCTGGCACTCAGGTCTCCAGCTGCTCTGTCTTGAGGACATTCAGGTAGCCTACAGATAGGCTCACATGGCCAGGCACCAACCTGCCAACAGCCAGGTGAGGGAGCTTGGATGCAGTCCCCTCCCTACCAATTTCCTCCCAGCCTCCTGAGGGACCTGAGCCAGACACATTTAAGCCACACCTGGATTCCTGACTCACAGAAACTGGGAGGTAATAAACATTTGTTGTTTTAAGTCACTACCTTTGGGGTAATTTGTGATATTGCAATAGGTAACTAATTCATGAACCCTTCAGGTGATCCCAATGCAGGCTAAAGTTTGGGCCCTGCTGCTTCAAGGAATGGTTAATCACCAATCGAATCAGAATTTCTTGCTCTTCCCCTTGCCTTCCAGTGAGGCTTGACAGAGTTTCTGGCAGTTTCAACTGTCCCTGAGGCTGATCCCTAATTTTCCCTAATGGATAGGGCTTGTATTATATGCCAAACTAAGTACCTTCCTTTCTTGCTTTTACTTTCTCCTTGCTTTCAAGCCACACTCATTTTCTATTCTTATATAGTCCATTACATTTTGCTTTAAGGATATCCTCCAAGGAAATCTATAAATCAATACCGTATAATCTGCCAAAGTCTTCTGCTGCTGAACAAATCTTGTCTATCCTCTCTTCCTGAGATGGGGAACTGTGTCCAAGGTGACCTGAGCCACTTCTGGTGACTTCCCTTTGGTGGGTCTCACCTCTGGCTATGCCTTCCCTTACTTTCCTTTAGTTTATCAAGCATGATCCCTTGGAGCTGAAGCAAACCTGTATCTCCATCTACATTGCCTGCACCACCTGGATAGCCCCACTACAGCGGCTGATGATTTGGGGCTGGTAAGGTTGGTCAGCAAATCTGGCCTGTGGTCCTCACCCCCAGCTGCACAGTCAAATCATCTGGGGAGCTTCCAGTAAATGCTGATTACCAGGCCCCACCCAGACCATGGAAGTCACCCATGTTAGAAACTCCCACGGTGATTCTAGATTCTAACAGTTTTAGGATGTGATCCCTCAACTGTTCTTTGGTCCATCATCTGTCCTTTTGTGGGTTCTTCTGCAGCCATAAGAGACTCCACCCCCACCTCCGGTAGTTTCCAGGGTCCTGCCCCTCTCTCAGAGATGTTATTGTAATTTCACTTCACTTGAGAAGGAAATAGTCCTTGAGAAGGACTATTTCTAGTTCAGTAACAACTTAGACCTTTTTCGCCTTTTCCATGTCCCTATCCAGGTCTTCAGACTCCATTTAAACTTCACCTCTATTTGCTCAGTCCAGGTCCTTGAATTCCTAGGGAAGCGTTTCTCCTCCTCAACATGAATTTGTCATTTTTCCTCTCTCTCATTTTTATTTTCCCTCTGTTCCTGTTGTAAAAGGTAATCTGAAGCATGTTTTTCCAGACACTCTTGTTCCTTAACCTCCCGAGGAAGTCAGAGTCTCAGGGATGGAATGTTCCAGACATGGGCCTCTCAGTCACCCTCGTGGCTATAGCTTCACTGTGATGTCAGAAAAGACAGCAAATGCTCTTCATAATAAAGGCAAGGAAGAGCAGGGGAGCGTGTGCCTCTCCACTGACCCACATCTCTCCTGGCCAAACACAAGTCACTTGGCCACACCCACCTGCCAGGAGGCTGGGAAAGGGTCTCCAGATGGACCTTTCTGGACCAAGTTACAGCTTAGCAGTTCCATTATTAAAGAGAAAAATGGCTATAAGGCAGCAAGGATCAGCAGACGGGCCCAGTGTTACCCCCAGAAACAAAAATACAAGAGTATTGCTGCTTTCTATTTTAAGTTATACTTCACTGTCCATGAAATCAAACAGAACTGATGTGTGAATGCAAAATATATCATCACGTTTACTAAGTGATTTTAGAATCAAGGAGGGAATTTTCACCTCCAAGAAATTTCTTCCTGCTTTCACCTGTCCTTTTCTTGGGATATAAACAGGCTTCTCCAGGGGAATCTCCTTGGAAATGCCCCTTCTCCCTCTTCATCCAACCTCACAACTGCCCTCTGGTACCCCCTCTAGGAAGAGCCAAGGGAAAATGCCTGTTAGGCCCAGCAGGAATGTGTTGGCAGAATCCTGTCACAAGGCAGAGATTTCTAGAAGGGCAGGTGTGCAGCCCAGAGGAGGCATCAGTACTAACTGGGAAATGTGGTTGTAATGCCTTGTTCAAGATATTTTTAAAAACTTAAATTTCTGGCTTGCACATCAGCCAAATATTTCCTACTTTTTAAAAGTTTTGTGTCCTCTTCAAGTGTGCATGCATGTGGGAGTGTGTGCATGTGTGTGCATGTGTGTGTGTGAAAGAGACAGAAATGGAGAGGAGGGGCAGGGGAAATAATTTCTGAACCAGAACTTTTTGGGGATGTATAGTAAGGGATATTATCTCATTAATAAATCATTGTTTCCAGTAAATAGCAAAATGCTATACCTAAACAGAGTTTAATGTTTAGGTAATAAAATAAATATCTTGTTCTTGGTTATCAGCAGAATTATGAAAATCTCAATTTCCTGGCTCTAACTCCAGACACCAGAGGTGGGTGGGTCTCAGGGTCAAGGCCGGGAGCTTCTTCTAGCAGGCTGCATCTTGCTGGAGCCTGCCTCCCAGCTGCTTGTCTGAGGCAGGGTCCCCTGGATGTAACTGTTCCCGCAGAAGGGAACTTGGCTCCTTCTCGGTGACCTCATTATAAAAGGTATCTTCTGTGGAAAGATGAGCAACTCACACCACATCTCAGGTCTTCTCCTGTAGCGATTTCACCCCTGGTGCCAATGGTGGGTGCCTGGCTAGTGAGACCCTTCACCTGGCCTGGGAAGGCACAAGACATTACATAAAGAAACAGAAGGAGTAAGTTTTGGGGTTTTAGGAGGTGTGACCCAGCACCCAAAGAGTAGGTGGGTGGGAGTCAGTCAAGTAAAAAATCACCTGCAGGGCAGACCAGGTAGGAACACACACTCGGCTCCTTTCATTCTAGGTAAATTTATGTACCCTTTGGGTCTACCTATTTCAAATAAGAACCTTCCTTATGGGCCATGGATTACCTAAAACTCTAAGTAATTGTGCTTTGTTTTTATACAGACTATACCTTTAGACTAGGACAAGAAAACTTAGCAACAAAAAGCAGTCCATTTCCACAGAAATAGCCATGACATGTTTTCCTAATTCTCTAGAGTTCCCTGGTAGTGATTTTTGACCATCTTTTCCTTCCCATTATTCCAGATGTTTTAAAAGATATGTGGACAGGTAATTCCTTGGCCTGTAAAGTTAACAACCTTCCCTAAGCCGAGCCCTCATTTATTCTCTGTGATCACTTCTCTTTTTCACGCATTCTCCTTTTTCATCCCTGTCCTGCTCCAAATGCCCTCAGCTCTCTGCTTTTCTTCTTTCTTTTCCTTCTCCCTTAGAGCCCTTATTTGCTTCTAAAACAAGGAGATGATGATAGACAGTGCACATCCCACGGAACAGAGAGTGTCTACAACAGCAAGCAAGACGGTTCCATCCAAGTGCCCTGTGGGATCTAAGCTCCCTCTCAATTAGAAGCAGAGTACACATCACCATCCCCAAATCCTCAAGATTGGGGAATGAACAATGGACTAAAATAGACTTATTATTATTCTACTATAGACTTATTATTATTCTAGCAATGGAAGAACTATCATTGATGTAAAGGCAAGGCCACCAGAGATTCTGAGGGATGGAAAAGGGAAGAATAGGTGTAATATGGGGGCATTTTCGGGACATTGGAGTTGCCCTGCAAGATGTTGCAGTGATGGATACAGGCCATTGTATATTTTGTCATAACTTACAAAATTGTGTGGGACAGAGTGTAAATGATAATGTAAACTGTAATCCATGGTTAGTAGTAATGCTTCAATATGTGTTCATAAATTGTAACAAATGTACCATACTAATGAAGGATGTTGTTAATGTGGGAAAGTGTAGCAGGGGGAGAGACTGGGGCATATGGGAATCTCATATTTTTTTATGTAACATTTATATGATCTAAAGGTCTTTTAAAAATAAAAAAATTAATTACAAATTTTTTCTAAATGCATGTCATTTCAGAGGAATCCTAATTCCACATCTCTTGATCAAATCCCATCCCCAATCTCATGTTGGATAGTTCCATTTGGATGCAGAGAGCACAGCCAACACCAGAACACTGCAGTCTTTGGGGAGAAAGCATGCCTTGTTGATATCTAGAATTTGGACCTCTTCTAGCTTCAAAACTGTGAGCTAATAAATTCCCATTGTTTAAGTCAACCCATTATGTGATATTAATCATAGTAGCCTGGCAAACTAAGACACCTTTAAGCAATGCCTCTTAACCCCAACCCCTGGTAACCTGTAATCTACTTTCTGTCTCTATAGATTTGCTTATTCTAGATATTTCATATAAGTGGAATCATATAACATGTGGCCTTTTGTGTTTGGCTTATTTCACCTAGCATAATGTTTATAAGGTTCATCTATGGTGTAGCATGTATAAGAAAGTCATTCCTTTTTATGGCAAAATAGTATTCCATTGGATACAGGTACCACATCTTGTTTATCCATTCATCTGCCAATGGACACTTGGGTTACTACAACCTTTTGGCTATTGTTAATAATGCTGCTATACACATTGGTATACAAATATCTGTTTGAATTCCTGCTTTCTGTTCTTCAGGATATATACCTATAACTGGAATTGACAGGTTACATGATAATTCTATGTTTAAAGTTTCAAGGAACTAATTTATTTACGGTGTTTTTTTTTTTTTTTTTTTTTTTTTTTTTTAAGGGACCGGGGTCAGTGATTGAACCTGGGACCTTGTATGTGGGAAGCCAGCGCTCAACCACTGAGCCACATCAGCTCCCCTGAGTTGGTTTTTCATTTGTTAGTTGTTTGTTTTTGTTTTTTGGAGGCACCGAAGACCAAAACTGGGACCTCCCATGTGGGAAGCAGGCACTCAACCACTTGAGCCACATCTGCTCTTCTTTATTTACTTTTAATTAATTTAAATTTTACAAATGGAGTAGTGCAAAATACTTTTTGTTGTTTTTAAATACAGGTTTATTCTCTGGTATGACCACATTTCATTTTAACCACTGAAAATGTAGGTTCTGAATCAAGATGTGCTGTAAATATAAAATGCACACCAGATTCCAAAACTTGGTAAAAACAAAAGCATCATATTAATAATTTTATAGTGATTAAAGATTGAAACAATAATTTTTTGACTATATTGGGTTAATATACTATTAAAATTAAGTTCACCTGTTTCTTTTTACTTTGTTCATGTAGCTCCTAGGAAATGTGAACTTGCACACATGACTTGCATTATGTTTCTACTGTACAATGCTGGTCAAAGTGGTAACACACTTTAAAATGTTTGAGCATCAACATGGGAAGAGTGTGTTTTACACAAATGAACTCTTCAGGGTGTAAGGACAGCTATGAGAGCTCAGGGATCCCTCAAGACCAATCCCCTCTTCAGGGGGCTACATTGGCACTGGAAGCCCCTAATTAGGAAAGTGACAGATACGTTAATGCCTGCCATTTTGGAAATCTATACCAGAAGTATTCATCAACACAAGAAGTGATGGAATTGATTTGTGGTTGTGAAAATAGTATAGGAGTATACTATTTTGTGCAGCTGGGAAAAGCTGCACAGAGACCCCACGACCCTTGAATGAATGACGTTTTAGATCTGGCAAGCCAAGGCGACCCTGACAACTTGGAGCAGTGCCCAAGACCAGGGGTTGTGCTGGTCCTGTGACACTGCTCTTGTTAGAGGCCCCCATTCCTAGGCCAAGATCCCAGTGGGCCTTGTCTGGTGCCACTCTGGAGTGAAGCTTTCACGCCAAGTAGCAGCTGGAGAACTGAGTCTGAGCTCCAAGAAAGGACTGCAGGACTGCCTGGTGCTTGCTCATGAATAAATGCCTGCCTGTATATTTAGAAGAGCTGGTTGGTCTGAGTCTTGCTTCTGTTGAAATCTATCATTAGATGGTGAGGTTGGGAGGAAGAGGGAGAGCATGAAATCCTCTCTTAACTTTAGCTACCAGAAGTTACTGATACTGATCCAAAGAACCTGACTTTTGCTGAATAACCAAATTAGCTTAGATTGTTTCACCACACTGCCTCGCAAGGCTGTGAAAACTAAAAGGGTTATAGCAAGTCAAGGACCAGTGCCTTTATTTACCAGGGCTACTGTAACAAATGCTGGTTGTATTAAATAATAGGAATTTGCTGTCTCAAAGTTTAGGGGATTAGAAGTCCAAAATCAAGGTATAGGCAGGATCAGGCTTCCTTTGAAATCTCTAGCATTCAGGTGGTGCCTTGCTGGCAACCCATTTGTACCTCCATCACATGGCCATCTGTTTCCTTCTGTCTCGTTCTGTCTCCTCCTGTGTCCAAATTTCCTCTGCTTACAAGACTCCAGTCATTCTGGGTTAAGGCCCACTCTGATTCAGTTTGGCTTCACCTTAACTAACACCATCTTCAAAGATCTTATTTACAATGGATTCACATCCATGGGACTTGGAATGAGGACTTGAACATGTCTTTGTGAGGGACATGATTCATACTGTAACAGCTAATAAAGGTCCATACATTTTTATTTCCTGCCTTCCTCCCTCCAGCTCTCTCTCTTGTCCTCTCTTCCTCCCTCGTTTCTAGTTTACTTTCTTCTTTGTTTTCTTTCTTTGTCACAAACACCTTCTTTTCCTAACGTCCCCATTTTTGTTCATGGAACCACCCCCTTCCTTATTACCTAAACTTAAAGTTATTTTAACTTCTGCATCCCTCTGCTCATGTCTTTTTTTCTCATATTAAAACAATCTCCAAATTCAACCAAACTTCTTTCTTCCCTCTGAGTGCTTCTTGCATCTCTCACAACCTTCGTAGTAGTTCGGGCACTGAAGTATCACTTTATGCAAAAACTATTTTCTAACACATCAAGGTCATTACACATCACCAGGGTGGGAATGGGGGAGATGTTGCAAATGGAAATCAGCCAGATTGGGAGCATGGAATTTCAGAGGGCTGTCCTCACCACCCGGCAAGGCCTTGCCCGCGTTTCACTAGGCTGGGATCCACAGGGTTCACAGTGAGGAGTAGCCCCTCACTTCTTCTTTCAGTTGTCAAAAGCAACCTGGAAAGGGCAGTCTCAGGCAGGGTGCTCCGTGGATAGAGACTGATTATGTGCTGGAAGCCCTTCAGGCCCTGGAGACCCTCCTCCTGCTGGCTGGTTGCCCTGCACTAGGAATCACTCATTGAATCAAGGATCGCAGAGCAGGCAAGCTGGGTAGGACCCCTGAGACCACCTTGCCTGGTGGTTTCCCAAGGCCAGCCTGCAGATGGCGCTCTGCTGGAGGCATCAGAAGTGCCTGGAAGGGAGGTTACAAATCCAGTTTCCTAGGCCTCCCTTCCAGAGGTTCAGGGTCTATCAGATAAGGATTCAGAATCTGTTTTTTTGTTCGTTTGTTTGTTTTTGAGATGTACTGGGAAATGAACCCAGGACCTCGTACATGGGAATCAGGTACTCAATCGCTGAGCTACATCTGCTCCCCAATGAGAGTTGGTTTTTGCATTTGTTTGTTTTTAGGAGGTACTGGGGATCAAACCCAGGACCTCAGACATAGGAAGCAGGCACCCAACCACTAAACTATACATCCTCCCCTGTACTTTTTTAAATTTAGCTCTCCAGTTGGTTCTTTGGGGCAGTCAGGTTTGAGAATTGTTGACAATGCCCAGGAAAGTTGAGCAAAGTCCACTGAAAATAACTTGTGATTTGAAGTTAGAAGATTTGAATTTGAGCCCCGGGGTGATGGCAGACTCCTGGTTGCACAAGAGGATTGGACCACTTACCAGGTCTATAAAGCAAACTAAAGTCGTAACTTAATCAAATATATTTAGATTTGGCAGTTTGAGATTATTTATGAATCCCCAAAAGAGAAAGATTATGTTTGTAAACTAATCTATTCTGCTGGGTGAGGATACTCTTTGATTATATTGGATTCAGTTGAGGAGCCCTTGATTAAATTGCCTGTTATGTTTAGGGATTTGACTCAAACACGTCAGTAAGGTATGACTCAGGTTGAGTCTCCGTCCCTTGGTGAGCTGATATAAACAGACACTTACTCAAGAAGACACACAGGGGAAAAAGACAGCACTGGGTTCCAGCTGGAAAGACCTGAAGGCAAATTCTATAACCTTAGAATTTTGCCTGTGAGGCTTTGATCTGCAGCTAGGACTCTTGAAATGTGCCTATGATTAGCTTAGGACATTTAATCTGAACACTCTAAAGACAAGTGCCACAAAGTTACTCCCCACGTGACCCAGCAGATTTTCCAGTAACTTTCCTTTCCTTCCACTGGGTCTTCCTCCTGGTAGAACATCCCCTGAAGGAGGAGGGCCTCTTTCACCCCACACAATCCACCCACCCCTGGTCCCCAACCTGCATCACCTGCATCTCCCTATTGAGTCTGACAACTTCTCTGAATTCAAGAGGATACAAAAAAGCTGAGAATCATTATCTTATTTTTGTTGACCGAACATCTGTACTTGAATAATAGTGCAAACGAGCTTACGATGGCAAGCAGCAGTTTCTATCTGCTTCAAATCTTTGTTCCAGCCCTCAAAGCAGACTGCTTATGTTTCAGTTCTTCAAGTTTTTCTTCATAATTCATCTGGATCATAGGCCTACACCAGTTGTAACAGAATTTACCGATTTTAGACAGTATCTGTCTGACCTGATAGGAAAGATGGCAATTTGTCCACCCAGGATTACCCCACCTCCAATATTTGATATTTATCTTTTAGTACTTCTACAGGTTATCTTTTACCTTGACTCACTATGCACGGATATTGAAGAAATAGATTCCAAATCTAATTCCTTAGTAATCCACATGGATTGTATGAGGCTGAGAAAGATGTTGGCTTAGTCAAGAATAGCTGATGTGCTTGGAAAAGTAAAGAAGAAAATAGCCTGAACCAGGCTTTTTTCCCCCAAAAGGGAGCACTATCTCAGCAACAAGTTTACTGTTTGATGTTTCTAAAAACAGTGCCAATGTTGGACATTTGAGGTTGATTTCTAAATAACACTCACTGAGGAAGTGGAAATTTGGCAGAGTCAATGGAAACTGCTGCAGGAGACACACTGAGGGTTCTGAATGGAGTCACTTCCAAGAGAAAGCAGCCGTTGTCCATGCCTGGACAACTCCTGAGTATCCAGTCTATTAATATTTATAGTTGAGACTCAAGGAAGGCAAAGAGGATGCATTTGTCAAATGAACCAATTCTAAAGAGACTGTTTTGAAAGGAGCAGTGGTAAACTGTGCCCAAAACAGTCAAAATAAAAAGTATCGAGAACAGTGTGCATAGTGTGTCTTAAGTGGTCTGAAATGAGACATCCTCAAATACCCTATACAGAAAGGGCTCACCGCAACAAAGAGCCATTGTAGAATAAAACAAGTGGTTGGAATGAAACATTTTGCGGGCATTAACTGATTATTCCCTCTGTCCCTTATCCCTGAAATCAAACTTGCTCCCAATAGAGAAAAAGAAGAAACCAGAGGCTGTTTTGACTTAGGGTAGGGGAAGGAGGAGCAGTGGGTATTCCGTTAGTTGACAGTTGTGTGGTGCTGTGAGAGGTCAGCCACATCTTAGCACATGGCCCTACATTTAAACTTCACCCAAAACCATCTGACGGAAGAGGAAAAGGACTCTTAGGAAACCTAGGTATCACATCAAGATTTCATAGCTGCAAGGTCAGAACACGAAGACTGGAACTCAAGCTTATCAACACATAATTGGAAACTCAGGAGAGTGAGCTTTGGTTGTGAGAGCCTTTCAATGGGGAAACAGTCATGTTGAATTCTCAAGAATGAGTTTTCTTCAGCTCAGATCCCAACCTGAATCATACTGAAATTGAAAACTCAAAGCTGAACAACAACCCACTAAAATGGCTATTATTAAAAAGCAGAAGATAACAATTGCTGGTTAGGGTGCAGAGAAATTGGAACTTTTGTTCATTGTTGGTGGGATCATAAAATGGTGCAGTCACTGTGGAAATCAGTTTGGTGGCTGTGGAAATCAGTTTCTCTTCTTCAGAAAGTTGAACACAATTACCATATGATCCAGCAATTCCATTTCTAGTATATACCCCAAAGACTTGAAAATAGGAACTCCAAAAGATATTTGCAAATAAAAAGAAGGCAGACCCCCTACCTCACACCATATACAAAAATCAACTCAAAATGGATCAGAGACTTAAATATAAGAGCGGAGAACTATCAAACTCCTCAAAAAAAAAAAAAAAAAAAAAAAAACATGGGGAAGCATCTTCAGGATCTTGTGTTAAGTAATGGTTTCTTATACTTTACCTCCAAAATACAAGAAAAAAATAGATAAAGGGACATCACTAAAATTAAAAACTTTTCTGCCTCAAAAGACTGTATCATGAAAGTAAAACTATAATCTACACAATGGGAAAAAATATTTGGAAACCACATATTTGATAAAGGTTTAATATCCTGAATATGTAAAGAAATCCTCCAAATTAACCACAAAAAGACAAACAATCCCGTTAAAAATGGGCAAATGGCTTGACTAGACATCTATCCAAAGAAGATACACAAATGATTAGAAAGCACATGAAAATATGCTCAATGTCATTATCCAACAGGGAACTGCAAATAAAAATGACAATGAGATACCATTTCATACCCAACAGAATGGCTGCTATTAATAGACAGAAAATAACAAGTGTTGGAGTGAATATAGAGAAATAAGAGCACTCATTCATTGCTAGTGACAATGTAAAATGGTGCAGCTGTGGCAGACAGTTTGGCAGATCCTCAGAAAGTTATGTCTAGAACTTATGACCCAGCAATCCCAATGCTAGGTATATACCCCAAAAAATTGAAAGCAGGGACTCAAACATATTTGTATAGCAGTGTTCATAGTGGTATTATTCACAATCGCCAAAAGACAGAAGACACCAAAGTATCCATCAACTCATGAATTGATAAATAAAATGTGGTAAATGTCAAATGGAATATTAGTCATCCGTAAATAGGAATGAAGTTCTGATACATTAGACAGCTTGGATGAGCCTTGAAGATATCCTGTTGAGTGGAATAAGCCGGACACAAAAGGACAAATACTGTATGATCTCACTGATTTGAAACAATTAGAATAAGCAAATTCATTGAGTCAGAATCTAGAATATAGGTTACCAGGGGACAGGGTGGGGATAGGGAATGGAAAGTTAAGGCCTAAAATGTACATGGTTCCCATTTGAAATGTTGGAATTGTTTACATGGATCGTGGTGATGGTAACATTGTGAATGCAATTAACAGCACTGAAATATGTATCTGAATATGATTAAAAGGGGACATGTTAGATTGTATATATGGCAACAGAATAAAAATGTTTAAAAAATCCATGGAACTGCACTACACAGTGAACCCTAAGTTAAATCATGGACTTTAACTAATAGTAGAATTATAAAAATGAGCTACCATCAATTGTAACAAATGTTCCACACCATGCAAGGTGTTGGTGATAGGATGGCATATGGGAATCCTGTATTTTATGATGACTGTTCTGTAAACCCACAACTTCTGTATTAAAAAAGGGTATCTGAAGAAAATGGGCAAAGGCTTTGAATAAATATTTCTCTAAAGATATAAAAATGGCCAATAAGTGCATGAAAAGTTTCTCAATATCATTAGGCATCACCAAAATGCAAATCAGACCACAAAGAGAAATCACTTCATACCCATTAGAATGGCTATTAATTAAAAATGGAAAATAACAAGCATTGGTGAGGCTACAGAGAATTTGAAACCTTTGGTGGTAGGAAAGTAAAATGGTACAGCAGCTGGGGAAAACAGTTTGATTGCTTCTCAAAAAATTAAATATAGAATTATTGTATGACCTGGAAATTAACTTCTAGGTATATACCCAAAAGAATTTAAAGCAGGGACTCAAACATATAACTGCATAACTATGTTTACAACAGCATTATTTACAGTAACCAAAAGATGGAAGCAACCCAACGGCCCATCAATAGATGAATGGATAAAAAAAAAAATGTGGTATATACATAAAATGGGAAATTATTCATTCATGAAGAAGAATGAAGTTCTAACACCTGTGACAACATGGGTTAAACTTGAAAACATCACATTGAGTGAAATATACCAGAAACAGAAGAAAAATATTGTATGATTCCACTTATATGAAACATTGAGAATCTGCAATTCCATGGAAACAGTGCTTGCATAGTATCAGGGGAAAGAGGCAGTGACAAGGTGGGTGGTTAGAATGGGGAGTTATTAATCAATGAGTACAGAGTTTCTGGTTGAGGTGTAAAGTTAGTAACTGATGGTGACAAGTAATTAATATCATTAAATTGTATGCTTGAAAGTGGTTAAGACAGATATTTTTGAGTTGTATATATGTTACTATGAATACAATTTAAAGAATACCAAGCTAAAAACAAATTGCAGAAGAGTTCACATAAAATTAGCACTGCTGCTGTAAAACTATAAATCATGGTGGCCTTTTACTATCTCCTTAACGGCTCAATTGCCAAAAGTGACGTTAACAACCACGGTAGAAGAATGAAACATGCATTATACTTACGGATAAAAGTAAATCAGGTATCCTTTTGACTTAAAAGTCATCCAAGTGTATTATGTTCATTTTCATAATTAAGGGAAAAAAGTGTAATTCTGTGGAATGCTATGTACAATTGTCAAGACCTGGTAGAGACTACTATATATTTTTTACATTAAGTGTCAGCACTAAAGCAGAGAAAGCTCCTCGGCCTCTCTCCCCAAAACCAAACACCTCGGAAAGCAGTGGGAAGAGCAGTGGCTTGAGCTTCCCTTATCCTCTTGATTCCGGGGCGTCCCCGTAGCTGCCGCTGCACCTTAAGATGTCTGGGTGTTCGCTGGGTGCTGGCCTGGCAACTCGGACCAGGCGACCTAAGGGCCCCGAGCGCCCCGACTGCCCCAATGCCCCGCGTGCTCTCCGGGCACTCCGAGGCCAACGGTCACTGGAGTCCTGCGCACTTCGCCTTGGCCACGTCGCAGACTCGGACCTTCTGGAAGCAGAATTCCTGCTCGAAGGAACTGTACAGCCCAGTCATGGGCAGCTACCTGGGCAGCTACCTGGGTAGGCCTGAACCCGCTCCGCCGCCCCCTGCCCCGGAGCACAGGTCCCCACAGCCCAGGCCCACCGACCGCCAGCCCGATCCGGCTGAACGCCCCGTTGTCCACATGCAGCGTCAACGCTTGGGGCGCACCCGACCCCTGCCCCAGATCCCACCGGAATGGAAGCACGTTTTCCTAACAAGCTGCCCCTGCAGACCATCTCCGGGCCGGATCTGTCCTGCGTATGGGACAGCTACAGGTAGAGGTGGCTTTGGAATGCCCGCAACCCCAGACGCGTCTGGAGTCCAGTCACCATCAAAATCGCTCCTCCTGAGAGCAGAGGGAGCCTCTTTAAAATATGCTCACCCCCTGAGAAGCCCCCAGAACCCTGTGCCAGGGAGACTATGCTGAGGGCGCTCAGCCAGTGCAACAAAGGGAAGAGGAAGTTTGACGGGCTCCTCTGGTTTGAGAGCCCTGATGACAAGAGGAGGCACAGCCCTGAGGCCAGCCGGTCTGCCTTCAAGCCTGTGGTGAGAAATGGAGTGACCCCTTCCTTTGTGCTCAGGCCCGGGCCTCTGAAGAGAAGACACCGCCCCAGCAGTGAGGCTGTCTGCCAGGAGAAGGCTGTCCCCAGGACTGACGTCCAGCCTGCCCTGTCTACCTCCCAGCCTGCTGCAGATACAGCGCCAGCGCTGGTCACAAGGCCTCCTCTGGAGAGGTGGGTGAAGATGCAGCATTCTTAGTTCCCCCGATCTCCTCCAGTGCATGGGAGCAGTGCCAGTGGGACCCATTTGCCCCTGGACACACCCAGTCTACTGGCATCCTTGGCTCCTAAATGCAAGGACCCTGCACCCACCCCCAGAGACTTTAACCCACAGTAGCTTTTTTCCTCCTGACCTCTGTCCCTCCCCAAAATGTGGTACTGACACCACCAGGGCACCTCCTTCCCCTCTGGCAAACATGCTTGCCAAGTCCCCAGACCCCTATCCATACCCTGCCCATCCTACCAAGCAAAGTATTTTGTTAGAAATGATGAAGCCCCAAGTCCCCACCCTCCTACTTCTACACCTACTGCAGCCACTTCTTCTCCCCCAGATGGAACCCATGTTGAAGCCCTGTAAATAGGGAGGTGGGAGTCTATTACAGGGCTTCTCCTAGGCCTGCCCTTCCATCAACTCTCAGCCCCAATACTCACCTTCAACAGATCCTTGCCAGCCCCAAATCCTCAACCCTTAAAGCAGCACCTGTGCTCCCCATCATCCTCTCCCCAGTCTGGACCTCAGCGCTGCTTACAGAGCCTCTTCCCTCTCTCTTTGTCTGCTTCAGCACACCCTGCATTTCTGGCTAAGCCATCAAGGAGATGCTGGTCACCCTGGGGACTCCTTGCCCCCTTTTGGTAGAAACTTATGGCCCAAGGCCCCTGTGGCAGGTGAAGCCTGAGGCCAGGTAGAATCCTAGGATGTGGACTTTGCTATGTCCCCACTGAGAGATGGTGTATAGACCAGAGCCATTGCCTTCCCCTGCAGGCCACTCCTCCCAGCCTTTACCTGGATGCAGACTGGCCAGGAAAATGTACTTCCTTCCCCACTGCCCCAGTTTAACAGTTATTATGAATAAATATTAGTTTGCAGTTTTTGAAGGAAAAAAAATGACTGCCTTCTTCCTGATCTTTTTGCTGGAAAAATCACTTTT
Organism: Tolypeutes matacus; assembly: GCA_026826555.1. Classification (NCBI taxonomy): domain Eukaryota; kingdom Metazoa; phylum Chordata; class Mammalia; order Cingulata; family Chlamyphoridae; genus Tolypeutes; species Tolypeutes matacus. The sequence goes on from JAKSZT010004976.1 coordinate 1,871,901, forward strand.
GGGATTTATATGTAATGGGCATAACTTTTGTTATATTCTTCCATTAGATGTTAAAGCCAGATGCAATAGAAGTGCCTCCGGGACTTTTGTCTGGATAAGATGATGTCAGTGGCTTTGGGGAGGTTTGGAGCTCCCTGCAAGATGCAGTGAAGACACAGAGGTAGAGAGCTTGAACACACACCCACATACACACACACGCACACATACCCACTGACACCAGGCTGGGCCAAAGTGTGGAGGTTAATATTCACAGAAAGAGAAAAAAAAAGAAAAGTCAAGAAAAGAATCACAGAAGAGCCAGAGGCTAGGGCCTGTAACGGAAACAGTCCACACAAGCAGCAGGTAGGAAGCTCTGGATATGTGCAAATTCGCTCAGAGAGGAAAGGCCAGAGAGGAAATTAGTTCAGAGAGGATAAAACAGTTGCAAATCATATATCTGATAGGGGTTTAATAACCAGACTATATAAAGAACTGCTACAACTCAACAACCATAAGAAAACCAGCCCAATTTATAAATGGATTAAAGGACTTGAATAGACCTTTCTCTAAAGAATATATAAAACTGGCTAATAAGTATATAATAAGATGTCCAGCATCGTTAATCAACAGAGAATTGCAAATAAAAACCACAATGAGACAGCACCCCACACCACTAGGATGGCTATTATTTTAAAAATTGAAAAATAACAAACGTTGGTGAAGATGTAAAGAAATAGGAACCTTTATATATAGGTAGTAGAAGATAAAACATTGTAGCCACTGTGGAAAACAGTTTGGTAATTCCTCAAAAAGTTAAACATAGAATTACCACAGGACCTGACAATGTACTTTTCGTTATAAGAGTATGGACTCAAACAGTTATTTGTACACCAATATTCATAGCCGTATTATTCACAATAACCAAAAAGTGAAAACAACCCAGGTGTCCGTTGACAGATGAATGGATAAACAAAATGTGATATATACACACAGTAGAATATATTATTCAGCTGTAATAACCTAACATGAAAACATCACGTTGAGAAAAATAAGTTATACACAAAGACAAATATTGTATGATCTCACTTCTATGAAATAACTAGAATAAGCTGGTTCATAGAGATAGTAGATTACAGGTTACCAGGAGGCAGAAGGTGATGATAAGGAAATGATTGTTTAATGGGTATAGAGTTTCTGTTTGAATTGATGAAAAGTTGGGGTAATGGATGTTGGTGATCGTAGCACAAAATGAATGTAATTAATACCACTGAATTTTGCACTTGGAAGGGTTAAAATGAAAAGTTAAAAAAAAAAAAGCTGAGCAACCCGCAATCTTATTTTCACTCCTGTGTCTGCTTGGTCCCAGGAGACCTGGTGACAGTTACTGAGCCAGGGAAACTTCTGCTGCTTTCCCTTCCCTGCCTACCTCCCCATGCACAGCTCAGAATGTTTCATGCTCAGCTTAGCTCTTTTGCTGAGCTGAATATTTGGGGAATGTTAAAAGCAAGCTTGGCTCACAAGGAGACATTTCCAATAATCATTGATAATAATAAGCTCCACAATCACCATTTTTTGCATGCCTAGTTCTGCCAACCCCTTGCAGAAGATACCAAACAATTCTAATTTTACGGTTGTGGAAACAGAAGTGCACATAATGTAAAACTGTCCCCCAGGTAATGTAACTAGCAAGAGGTACAAATGTGACCCAAACTCAGGTGTGTCCAACTCTAAAGACCCTCATCTCCTGCCTTGCCACCCTTGGTGGTTTCCATAAACTACAAAACACTGAACACAGCACAGCCTTTTAAAAAGCAAGCCTTTATAAGTGGTTATGATGATGGTACAGTTTCTTCACCATCAGCCAAGAGCCCCTACCCAGCCCTTCTACAAATGCCCCCAGAGCCTTTGCCCAGTTCTGCACTTTCTTGACCCTCTATGTCAAGAAGGCACCCAGTATCTCCCTACACTCCTCAGGGTAAGTGCTTGCCTGTATCAAGAAGGGAATTCCAGCATCCCCAGGAAGACAAGCTTCTTGAATAATAAAGCCACAAAAATTGAGAAAAGGATAAAAGAACAAATCTCATGTCTCCAAGTGATGTAGGAATGGGTTGGAGCTTGCTGGGTAGGGCACTGTTTTAGTTTCCTTGGCTGCTCAAGCAAATACCATGAAACGGGGCAGGTTATACAATGGAAATTTATTTGCTTATGGTTTTTGAGGCTAAAAGGAAGCCCAAATCAAGGTGTCATCAAGGTGTTACTTTCTCCTTGAAGACTTTGGTGTTCTAGGGCTGGCTGCCAGCAATCCTTGGCTCCTCTGACACATGGCAAGACACATGGCAGCATCTCCTGGTCTCTTCCTTCTCTTCTGGGTTTAGCTTCTTGTCTCCTGTGGCTTTCTCTCTGTGTGCCTAAATTTCATTGTCTTATAAAAATTTTATAAATTAAAATAAATAAAATAAAAAACTCCAGTAATAAAATTAAGACCTATCCTGACTGAGTTGGGCCACACCTTAACTGAAGTAGGCTCATCAAAACGTCCTTCTTACCATGGGATCACACCCACAGGAATGGATTAACTTTAATAACTTGCTTTTCTGGGGGTACATACAGCTTCAAATCATCACAGGCATTTGAGATAACATCAACATCAATAGTAATAGTTAATACATGGAGTGCTTCTGCAAATGTGGGGTCTAAACGCAAACCATCTAGCCCCAAAGCCTGGGCTTAGCATAGACCACAGAGGGTCACAGGTCCAACAACCAAAGAAAGTGACCATGAATTAGGAGTCAGCACTAGAGAGCAGTCCCACCTGGCAGTCAGTGCCAGGAAGCATGCCCTGGCCTGTGTGTGCCCTGGCTTTTCCTCCCTTTTCAGGCCAAGGTAAAGTGATCACTTTCTTCCCTCAGGCACATGCCTCCCTTTACTGAGACTGCACAACAGGAGAAAGACTCAAAAGCTCCCAATGTGTTTTGGGGAAAGAAGTTTATGATGGAAAAGCCACAGGAATCATAGGATGAAGGATGTACTAATCCATAAAGTGCTGGAAAGGCACTTGTACATTCAGATCAGACCCTCAGGCCCCTACCTCACACCACACACACACACACACACACACACACACACAACCAGATTCCACCCACATAGGAAAAGTAAAGAAAAACAGCACAGTTGGAAGAAATCTAGGAGAATACAGGAGAGGATTTAAAAAAAAAAAAAAAACATACAAAGCAAACCCTAAGCAAAAATATTGATACACTGGCTGTGTTATATATATGTAAAAAAATGTATGTAAATCATTAGGAAAGCATCCCCTAACAAAGTTGAAGAAGAGAATATCCCATTTCCCAGCAATTTTATTTCTGGAACCTACCCTTGAGAAGCTCTCCCTTGGAGACCAGGACCATATCCATTGCAGTCCTGATTTTAATAGAAAAAGAGTAGAATCCACCTAGTGTCACTTAGTTGGGGTTGTTTAATGAACATAGGAACATGATGAAGCCAAGCAGTTTCAGGGAAGGAACTAATCCACAAGGGCAACCATCAGTGACTCTCACAAATATAATTTGAGTAAAAACATCAAGTTATGAGAAAGGCAGTATACTATTTATGCAAAATGTTAAAAGCACACAACAAAATAACAAGTATCATTTTTGTTTACCATCTCCATGTGCAGCTTTAATGGGCTAATGCATTACAGAGTCTAGGACAGGTCTATGGGAATTAGCAATTATCCTTAACACTAGAAAGAAATAAAAATCCAGCTTGTTATGTGGGGTTTCTGTGATACTGAGACAAACGTACACTTTACCTAGTAAAACTGGTGTTGTAAGACTCTGGTGCTTTTTTATTTACTTGAAATAGTTTAAAGTTTGTTTGAGAAAATAGACAAAGATTTCAGCAACAGCCATCACGCTTACACAAGGAATGCCTGATTTTCTCTCTCCTTGTTTTAATCTTCAGCTTCACTTTGCCCATCTCTAGCCCAACGTTAAATAAAAGCCTTTGTTTTCATGTGAACAAACAATGAAAGATGAGACACACGGCTTAATCAGAGATGGAAAAGCCAGTTCTACCCACTTGAAGGACAGAAAGTCTGGAAGAGTTGGGTGGGGCAGCGCTTCCCCTTTCCACATTGCACTGCCCGCGCTGACTTCGCCAAGGCTGTCTAGCCAGGGAGCTCATCCTAAGTCACATGGAAAGAATGGCAAAAGGCTCTCCATGCCACAGAAATTTGGGGGAGAGACCAGGCTGGACAAACAGGAAGGAAAAGGAAACCGTATGAAACTTGAGATCCGCGCGTGGTGCAAACGATTCCGCATTTTGCACTCATCTATTTTGTGGTAATGATTGTATTTTGACTTTTCCTTTTGCCATTTTTAGAGTTCAATTGTTCTTTTTTAGTTTAAATTTGCTGGAAGCCTATATGAATCATCCCTTCAGTTATCAAAACACAAAGTCAAGTGATGACTGAGCTAGGAAGAGCCCCTTCAGTTGGAAGAAAAGGGAAGGAGAATGGAGAGGCAGCCCTGGAATCGTGCAGTAATTTATGGGTTCTCTGGAACTATCTTTTTGACACTCCTGCTGCTCCAAATCCTGGGGTTCCCTCTGTCCACATTTACTTCTTTTGATCCCCTGGTCTCAAAACCATCTTCTTTTTCTGCTTTTGGGAAACTTGGGGAATCTTGGATTTTGGGGTAAGGTCCCATAAGAGACTGTCCAATGGGAAGTGCAGGGGTGTGAGGAAGTGGTCTGGAAGCCGAGCTCCCATCCTAGGATCTGGCATGCCCTGGCCAGCCTGGGGACAGGAATGGTCAAGGTCAGACAGGGTGTGGCTACATCAGGCTGAGCAAGGTGAAGACCAGCTAGGATGGTGGCCTGGCCATGGGGATGGAGTTGAGCTGTGGGGTCCAAAGGAGCCCAGAGGAGTGGCCATAAATCTGAAATAGAGATGTTGGCTTCTCTTCCCTAGCTGCATCGGGGTCCCTCAAGACCTTGTCTCAAGAGAGACCTTAACTGTAGTTTCACTGAGATAGGCTGGAGATTTGATCCTGGCCATTGCCAAAACAATTCAATTGTTCAAAGGTATGTTTCCAGAAATGAAGACCTTTGTCTTTAGGAAATCAGGTTCATTTCAGTTACTGAGACCTCTGTAGAGCCAGATAGAGTGCTGTGTGCCAGGAACATGAAGACGACTTGGCAGAAGTCCTGCCTTTACTGGACAGATGGACAAGTCAAGCAAGAGCCCACAGCTCACAAGAGTGAGGGGCAGAATTCTTCCAAAAGGAGGCAAGACAGGTTTTAGAGAAGAGCTAATCTTTGGCCTGGGCATTGAAGGATGAGTAGGAGCCTCTAGGGACAATACAAATGGAGAAAAGGCATCCCTGGTGGAGCTGATAGGCAGCCATGGGCTCCTCGGTCGAGAACTCCCTGCCTTCTGGTTTCACTGGGGTCTCAGCAGTGGAGTCACATCCTCAGGGCTCAAAAATCTAGGTCGGGACCACATTCGCTTTTCTTTGGCAAGCTCATCTCTTGGCACTCTGGTCTCTCTCAGTCTGGGAAAGGAGGCCAACTCGGATCTAGACACAGCTGTATCTATGCATATAATAGTCATATCAGGGTATGTAATACCCGCGTCCCCCTCCCCCCCCCACCACTGTGGCTGCACAGTGAAGTCATATCCCATGTCCAGGGCTCAAAGTCATTCCCTGTGTAAGAGTGTTCATAGACATCCTCTGGAATTCACAAGGATATCTGCTCTCAGAACAGGCTTCCACTGGTCATTTGCAAGGCAGACCTGTGTCCTGCAAACTCCTGGCTTAGCCTACAGTGAGTGTCTTCCTTGGATGGTTGCCCTGGTTTGTGTAGGTACATTTACAGCCCACCCAAGGTTATCAGGGAATCTAGTTCTCGCATGTCTTCACAGTCTGTTTCCCCCCAAACACCCACACACACCTTGCTATAATTGCAGAGCCAACCACCTTCCCACCCCCAAACTTGCACAAGTATTCTCCAACTAAGAATTTTTATGTCAGTAGGCTTTGGCTTTCATTTTTGTGGTTTTTAAGCCATCAGAGACAAGATGCAGTAGTTTGGGTTGAGTTTTGCCACCATCAGGTTGCTCCCAGGATTGATTACACAGCATTTTGCTTAGTGCTGATGACATACCCCAGTCCCAGCATTTCTCTGCTATGCTCAAGCTGTTGTCTTGGAGACATCAGAACAGTGACCATGGCAATGTCCCCCCCAAAACGAACAAGCACAAAGATGCAAGGAGGATAAAGACAAGAAGGAAGTGCAACTCTCCCTAAACACGGAGACCAAGGATTTCCGAGAAGAGCAAGAGCTGGGTGAGTGCACCAGGGGCATTCATGATGATTTATAACCCCTTCTTTTGTCCAATGTGCCTCCTTGGAGCCATTCTCAAGACCCCTCCCCATAACCTTAAAGGTGAGCTACTTCTCAGGTGTAGCTATGGCCCATGTCCACTCCAGGGAACTACCCTAACTCTGCTCTGCTCAAACTATGGTCCACTGGGTAGGAGCATCTCCACTCCCTGGGACCTGGTTAGCAATGCAGATGCTCTGGCCCCAACCCAGACCTGCTGGGTCAGGATATAGAGGGAGGGCCCAGGAGCCTGGGTGTTAACAAGACTTCCAGGAGATTCTGCCGCCATCTAAATTTACAAGTAGGTACAGATAGGGCTGAAGGGGTATTTCACAGGGCAAAGCTGAAGTCTTTTCTGGAGAGAGTGTGTTATGTAGTCATTCCAGAACCCCATTTGCCACTGGAGTTGGAGGCTGGGAAGCTGTTTTCTGGGGCCCAGCTCTCCAGGCAGGGATTGTGGTTGTGAGCTGCAATGGCCACTAGAGGGAACGCATGATCAATGAATGGGCAGAGGCAGCTCTCAGGGGTTCTTCTCTCTCTGTCTAGCTCTGTCTCTCTGTTTCTTTCTCCAAGCCCCTTCCTCTAATTGTAGGAGGTTACCCTTCCTCTGAACACCTTTGGAGGGAAGGAGCTTACACCACCCCAGTGAGGCCCCAAGGTCAGGCATCAGACGCTTGCTTACTGAGAAGCTGTGCACAGGGAGATTCAGCAGCTCAGCTGGGGGAGAACTTGGTTCATGATTCTCTCAAGCCTCCCCAGTCTTCCAGTGAACGTTGTTCTCTTCCAGAACTCAAGGTGGAGGGATGGCTGGGGAGCATTACTTGGTGAGAACTACAGTGGAATAGGGTTGTTGTGGTCATGCCCACCCCAGGGGCTGACTGCTGATTTTCCCATCACTGACCAGCTACAAAGCCTTGATTCTGCTGCTGCCAATTTAATCAGATTTCAACCTGGGTAGGTGCTGGCAAGCTTGGGGGATTTCTTCCAAATGCACATACCCTGATAGAAATGGCCTGAGTCACAGGTATCCTTAGAGGGACCCTTGGAGCAGCTATTCCAGCAGGAAGGGGGCTAGGAGGGTAGAGGATAGAAAGGTTTAGAACATCCCTACCCTAGGAGATAATTCATACTGATAGCAAGTAGGGAGAAAAAGAAGTCTGCAGTCTACATGTTTCACGATGTCCTGAGGATGTTGTCAAAGAAAAAAACTGCATTGGACAGTGGGAAACAGGCATGAATGATTGTACCATGGTAGGGGCAGAAAGAATAGAACTCAACACCATTCAGAGGAAAGTCTCAGTCTTTTTAAGGGCTGGGAGTGGGATGGAGGATGGTAGGGGTTGATCACAAGGAGGTTTGAGGGATTTCCTGAGGTTGCAATTAAGACCACTTGTTTGGGGATGTTTTCTGTTGTGGGAATTAGGCCACCTAGAGTCTGTAAGAGCTGGGAGAGAGGAGGATGGAGATAAGGAATTGCCTAGTTTGGAACCTGTCAGGCTCCTGGGTAGCTTAAGGGCCTGGGGAGAGGTGGAAGGGAGGGGGAGATTGGGGCAAGATTGGTATTTAGAATAGAGAAGGTTTGAAGTTGTCTTTTTCCCTTTTTTCTTTTCCCTTCAATCCAAGCTGTTTTTCTCTGCAGACCCATAGCAGTAAGATTCCTTTCAAGGTAGTGGGGGGATGGGGGAGGAAGCAGGCAGGGGCACACAAGGAACAAGGCTGGCAGCTTGGTCAAAAGAAAGGAAACACAGTCTGGCCAATGTTTTCATTTCCATTGCATTGAAATGTCTTTCAAAACAGCACCCGGGTGGGGGCGGTGTGTGAGTTAGGAAGGCTGTGGTCGGGAGTCAACTCTGCCCTCACAGGTAAGGCAGAGGCAGAAAGTCCCTCTGGGTCTGGCAGGAATGCAGAGCCTCTGGGTGCCCTGGGACAGAAGATCCATTGTAGGATGGGATCTTCCACTGTAGGAATGGGATCTTCTACTGTAGGAATGGGAACTTCCACTGTAGGAATGGGATCTTCCATTGTAGGAATGGGAATTTCCACTATAGGAATGGTATGTTCCACTGTAGGATGGGACCTTTCATCGTAGGAATGGAACCTTGCAGGATTGTTGGAGGAGCTGGGGAGCAAGGGAAGAAAGGGGCACAGAAAGATCAGAGGACAGCCTTTACCAGCCTTCCTGAAGTCCTGGGGTGGGGGGCCAGGTCCTTGGAGCTACAGGGAGGAGCTGGCAGAGGAGACAGGGAAGGGGTTGCCTGGGCCTGGCTGGACCTGATCAGGAAGGCAGGAGCCAAACTGGACTTAAGTGGGAAAAACAAAGACCAACTGGAGCCCGTAGGACTCTGGACAAGGGAGTGAGAGAGGCCATAGGGTTGGCCTAGTCCAGGCTCAACAAACGCCATGCATGCCTGCTTGCTCCCTCTTCCCAGGCCTGTGGGGCACAGGGAGATCCCAGGTGGGGATTCTGAGCATGTGGAGGTGAAGAAAAGGCCCGAGTCTCGGAGGGGCTACTGCAGGAAGGCCTCTCCACCCTCTCGCCAGCCCTCTCCACCCTGGGCTGTGATTGGGAAATGACACTTCATGGTGTGAGGCCACCGAGACTGGGGGTTCATTTCCAGCAGTTGGTTGGCTGCCGTGAACTCCCCCGAGTTTCTCCAGGAACCACAAAGCGCCCGGCCTGGGAGACCAGAGTGTTGCCCAGCTCAGCCACACTCTATGCATCCCTACCATCTGTGCCTCAGTTTCCCACTTCCCACTGGGGGTAGGATGTCCATGCCTTCCCAAAGGAATGTTGTGTGGGGACATGAATTGGGGTCAAAGGGTGGAAGTGCTTTGTTAGCTGGAAAGTTCCACGTCCAGGTGGGAAATTATTCTGCACTATCACTACTTGGTTGTCTCTGCTACGGGTACATTTGGAACTTGCACATTTGTCACTTCACAGGCATCTGGACCTAGGCCACAGCCTTGGGGACAGAGTGTTAAGGCAGGGCTTGCTGCAGCCACAGAGAATGACAGCCAAGCATAGAATCCAGGAGTTATTTTTACCCCTGTGATGATCAAAATATACCCTTGAGTGCCTGCCAGAGAGGGCACAGCAGATAGAGAGGGGGGCAAGACACTGAGTCTGCTCCAGAGAAGGTGGTCAGGGTGGGATTTTATTTTATACCTTAGGTCATAATACAATACTGCTTTATTAATTTTTTTCATAAATTGTTCCAGCTTTGACTGTTGGAAGCTCTTTCATTTGGCTTCATTGTCCCTGTGATGTATCCTCATCTTTGTGGTTTCTTTTTTCATTTACTTCTTTATTTGCTGGCACTACAAGATAAACCAAGCTCATACTGTGTTTGCCCTGCCCCAGTCCAGAATCAGCTATTTGTCCATGAAGTATAGTATTAGAAACAAAGATTTGGGCACCAGTTGTGCTCATTACTACTGGGGTGGCATTGATTCTAGCCTCTCTGAACTGACAAAGCATAGAAATATATGTGTGCATTGTAACCCATATACATACACAGAACTATAAATATCTCTATGTGTAACCATCTGTCTCCTTGCCGGCTGACCTCACAATACAACTCTTTCTTTTCTCAAAATCCCAATATTGTAGTATTTCTTGTTGGGCAGCATGTCCTTGCTCAGTAACAACTTCTCCCCTTGTTTATCTGTACCCTCCCACTCCAATAGTGAGAAACGTGGTTTCCACATCCCACCATCCATTTACTTAATTGTTCCTCTCCAGTATAGAAGTATATTGTTTTCAGAGTTGTTAACTTATATTCCCATGGGAAACAACTTTACCAACTAAATATAGTGCTTAGGTAAAGTTTCTTTTGGTTTTAGTCTTACAGACTCTACTCATTTCTAAATTATTTATGTCAGCACCATTTTCCTCCATCCTCTTCAGTGAGGTTGTTTCACACATTTTTGTAATAAAATTATATTCTTCTATCACAGTCTGCATTCCATTCTGGGATCCTCTAACCTTCCAAATATTTTTTTATTTTATTTTATTTTATTTGTTTACATAAGCTTCATTCTTTGTGCTATAAAGTCCTATGGGCTTTGATAAATGCATAGTGTCATGTGCACACCATTATAATATTATAAAGAACAGTTTTACCACCCTAAAAATTCCCTGTGCTTCACCTAGTCAATCCTCCTCCCACAAATCCATGACAAGTGATTTGTTTACTGTTTCTGTAATTTTGTCTATTCCAGAATGTCATATAAATGGAATCAGGCATGTAGCCTTTTCAGACTGACATTTTTTACTTTGCATAGTGCATTTAAGGATTCTCCATGTCTTTCCATGGAATGATAGTTCTTTTTTTTTTTTTTTGTCATTTTTTATATTTTATTGATTCAAATGATTAAAACTATGGGAAATCTTTAGTAAAAATAAAGACAACAAATTTTCACAATAACTTTACAGAAAACATTGTACAACAACCTTCATCAAAAGACATGAAAGAATATAGGAATATTCAGAATCCTTAATGAGGAAATTAACTGTATAATGTTCATAGTTCTTCAGATAGCTCATTTATTCTTATTGCTGAATAATATTCTATTGTATGGGTATGCCACAGTTTGTTTATCCCTTCACTTATGGAAAGGCATCTGGGTTGCTTCAACTTTTTGGCAATAATGAACAAGGCTGCCATAAACATTTGTATGTAAGTTTATGTGTGGATATAAATGTTTAACTCCTTTGCTAGGTCATATGGTAAACCTAGGTTTAGCTTTATAAGGAACTGCCAAACTGCCTTCCAAAATGGCTCGTACCATTTTGCATTCCCACATGCACTGAATGATTGCTCTTGTTGTTTTAAATTCTTATCAACAATATTGTCAGTTATTGAATTTTATTCTTTGGTAGTTGTGTAGTGGTATCTCATTGTTTTAATTTTCATTTCCTTATTGGCAGATGATGTTGAGCATCTTTTCATATGTTTATTGGCCATCTGTATATTTTCTTGGTGAGGTATCTGTTCAGAAATTTTACTCATTTTTTAAAATATATTTTTTTTTTACTTTTTAAAAGATACTTAGATTATACTAACGTTACACAAAAAATATAGGGATTCCCATATGCCCCACTCCCCACACCTCCCACACCCTCCCACATAAACAGCATCCATCATTAGTGTGGCACATTCATTGCAATTGTTAAATGCATCCTGGGGCATTGCCATTGAACATGGACCATAGTTCACATTGTAGTTTACACTCTCTCCCACACAATTCTGCAGGCTATGGGAAAGATATATAGTGGCCTATATCTGTCATTGCAATGCCATTCAGGACAATTCCCAAGTCCTAAAAAAGCCCCCACATTACACCTGTCTTTCACTTTCCCTGCCCCCAGAGCCCAGTGGCCACTGCCTCTACATGAATGCTGTAATTTCTCCCATTGCTAGAATCACAGTAAGTCTACTCTAGTCTGTTGTTCATTCCCCAATCCTGAGGATTCTGGGATGATGATGTTCACTCCACCTCTAATTGAGAGGGGACTTTGATTCCATACAGCCGATGGATGGGACTCTCTTGCTTGCAATTGTAGGCTTTCTCATTTCCTTGGTATGGTGGTTGCCAATCCTCACCTCCTTGTTAATTGTCCTAGGTGAGTTCAATGAACTGGAGAGTAAGTGTTGCAACTCCACTGAGGCTCAGGGCCCAGCCAGCACTTGGTCAGCCCAAAGATTCAAGTCTCTTGGACATACACATACCCACTCCAGCACCAAGTATAGGTTCAAATAGAAGAGAAAGATGAGCCATGTGTAGGGAAGCCATAACTGAGTCTAACTCTATCACTCTCAGAAGCACAAACTCCAAAGTAGGGCTCACTGGCAAGGCACCAAATTCTGGAGCTATCTGCCCTGATCATAGGACCTGGGTGTCTCTAGAGCCCTCAGGAGCCCTACTCTTTGAGGTAGTATCCAGTTTGGCAGTCTATGAGATCCTGCTGAGATGTGCATAAGCATTACCTTTGGGATGACTTCCTGACTCACTTTGAAGTCTCTTAGCCATATAAACTCATCTGTCTTTTTATTTGAGGTCTTTTTCCAGTTGCCTTGCTAGTTGGTGCTTGGTAGTAATCCCTCAGTGCCAGGGATTACTGGGAGTTATGTCCCACACTGGGGGTAAGGTAATGCATTTGTATGCTGAGTTTGGCTTAGAGAGAGCCACATTTGAGCAACAAGGAGGCTCTCAGGAGGCAACTCTTAGGCATTCCATGACACTAGGCTAAGTTTCAATTTCAAGAGCAAAGGCTCACAAGCATAGTCATCAATATCAAAGGCCCATTAATGGACCATCCTCCTTTGCCAGTCATTGCCCCTGCAGTTGGGGGACAGTTGTTACTACATTAGAGAACATGACAGAGCTCTCCAGGATAAGAATTCAATATTCTCTTAGTTATTGTATGCATCTCCACCCACTGTGACAATGCCCGGTGAACATTTGAACACATTTATATACCTTATATGTATGTACAGGTGAACTTCCTCCCATGTATCCCCCATTACCGACATCCCACACCAATAATCCTCCCCTGCCCCAGTTGTAACCCTTCTGTGATCTAAAGCTTCTTCAATAATGAAGCCAATAAAATTTTGCTCATTTTTTGAGTTTCTTGTCTTCTTACTTTGAGTTCTAAGAGTTCTTTGTATATTTTAGGTACAAGTCCTTTAATAGGTAGTTTGCAAATATTTTCTCCCAATCTGTGACTTGTCTTTTTAATCTCTTCACAGTATCTTTCACTGAGCAAAAGTTCTTAATTTTTAATAAAGTCCAACTTATCTATATTTTTCTTTCATGGATCATGCTTTGGGGCTATATCTACAAACTCATTAACAAACCAAGCTCATGCAGATTTTCTCCTGCTTTTTTTTCTAAGAGTTCTTTAATTTCTGAGTCAACTGACATTCCTCTTGTTTGTGTCCCCTCTTAAGTTTGGGCTTCCCTAATACTCTATCACAGGGAAAGTCTGGGTCTTATGTATCTTTCAGCTGTAATAATCTAGGGTATTCAAGTTAAGCCCTATCATAATACCAGCTAGAGGAACAGCTATGGAATTTTTAAATTTCTGTTGCTGTGTTCTTCAATGTATTTGGTTCCTTTTCATTATTTCTGTCTCTCTACTGATATTTTCTTTGCACTCAATTATCTTTGTCCTGAATTCCTTTAGTCCTTTGCCCATACCCATTCATGATTAAGAAAAAAAACAAACCTCTCAGAACACTAGAAATAAAAGAGTTACTACCTGAAAACATCTACAAAAAAACCAAACAGACAAACAAACAAACAAACCCTCAACTAACAACATACTTAATGGTGAGAGACTGGACACTTTCTTCCTGAGATAGAGAACAAGGCAAGGAGTCTCTCACTCACCACTTCTATTCAACATCACATTGGAAGTCTTACCTAGTGCAATAAGACAAGATAAAGAAACTAAAGTTATATAGATTGGAAAGGAAGAAAGAAAACTATCTTTATTCACAGATGACATCCCATGACTAAGTGAAATTTATTCCAGATATGAAAGACTGGTTCAACATTGAAAAATCAGTTAGTAAAATCAAGTATATCAAATGATTGAATAAGAAAAATAATTTGAAATGGTTGATTCTAGGACTGGAGCAGGAAATAGGAAATACACAAGAGAAGCCTGTAGCATCTTGTAGTGCCAGAAAATAAGGAATTGCTCAAAACACACATACACACACGTGTGTGCATAATGGAGGTATGTAAAAGGGGCCCAGGTGCCAACTGAAAGAGCTCCCAATGGCCAAAGCTGAAACAGTTTTGAACAAAAACATAAAATAAGATTGAATTATAACCTTAAGTATAAAGAATATCCATAATGATATAAATAATTGAAGAAAGAGGGAGAAAGAAAGAAAAAGAAAGAAAGAAAAAAAAAGAAAGGGAAGGAAGGAAGGAAGGAAGGAAGGAAGGAAGGAAGGAAGGAAGGAAGG
>JAKSZT010004976.1:1886261-1948768 GCA_026826555.1 Tolypeutes matacus
AGGAAGGAAGGAAGGAAGGAAGGAAGGAAGGAAGGAAGGAAGGAAGGGAGACAAATTCTCCCATGCAGAAAAATTCTACATAATTTATTTCGATATCCATATGCAAAGATATGGAACATTGTTGCTGAAACCACAGTTCACTACCTGATGTACACTGAAATCAATATACTGACAACAGCACTTCATAGAGAGAGAGGGCTTCAGTACAAGGTCAATGTGCACTGGAGAAGGAGCCCCTGGGCTCAAATCTATCTCCCCAAGTCTAAGGAGTTTAGGATTTTTATGGATTCAACCAAGGGGAGGTAGAGTTGTTACTATTACAATAGCAAGTATAAACAACTGTAGTATCCTGTAAAGGAATGGAACTAAGCTAAAATAACCATTACAAAAACAAGCATAAACACTGTAGTCAGTGGTTACAGCACAATACTCTTAAAAATGTGGGCTGTGTAAAGTGACTTCCTTCCAAAGAGTAATGTGTGGAAAGGGGGAAAAAGATTAACTTTACACAGGAGAAACCTGACAAAAACTACCTTTACCAGGTGGTTTCATCAAGGTTTTCAAGATCATATGGATCTTATCAAGGTTAAGTCATGTTGACAGATGTACCCTATGTGTGATGCGATGAGAACAGCACTTTATCTCTGTGAACTTCCTCCCCTAAACCCATAGCCCCAGTCTAATCATTAGGAAAGCAGACAGATACCAATTGAGGAAAATTCAACAAAAGGTGATCACTATTTCTCAAAAACAAGTTATTAGACCAAAGATGGCCTAAGAAACTGTCATATGCAAGAGAAGCCTAAGTGAACATGAAGACTAAATATAACATTTTATCCTGGATGGGATCCTGGCACAGAAAAAATTAAAAAGACCATTAAGGTTGAAACTAAGGAAATCTAAAAAAAGTGCTGACTTTGGTTAATAATAATATATCAGTATTTGCTCATTAATTGTGAGAAATATACCATACCAATTTAAGATAGAGGAAACTGGATATGGAATATATGCCGACACTCAATTTTTCTGTAAATCTAAAACTATTTCAAGTTAAAATTTATTTTAAAATTCAATTGACTATATTTGTATGAGTCTATTTCTAGGTTCTCTATTCTGTTCCATTGATCTATGTGTCTCTTCTTTCACCAATACTGGGCTGTCTTGATTACTGCACATTTATAATGTTATGGTAAATATAAATTTAAAATATTAAAAGATTTAATTCTCTTTTTTGAACATAAGAAAAGATTCTTCCTATTCCTTTTCCATCTCTCTCTTCATTTACTTTAGAAAACGTGTAAGTTCCATTTCTTTGTCCTTTTAAAAGGTTTGTAAATTTAAGATGTAAAAGATTGAATGAATCTCTCACAAATTTCACCAGACAAGAAGATCTCCAGGGAAGTGGCTGTGGCTCAATCAGTAGGGCTCCCGTTTACCATATGGGAGGCCCCGGGTTCGGTTCCCGGGGCCTCCTGGTGAGGGCAAGCTCGCCCGCATGGTGTGGTTAGCTGACCCAGCGAGCACAAGCAGCAAGGGGGAGATAAATGAATAAATAAATAAAATCTTTAAAAAAAAAAAAAAAAAAAAAAGATCTCCATTTCTTTGTGATGTATTCAAAGAAGATGCAGCTCTTACTTTCCAGTTTCTTGGGAAGAGATTAGCATAACTTCAAGGAGAAGGGGACCTAGCCCCAAATTGTAAATCTACCTTTGAAATACCCTGAGAATGTATATGTAATGGGTTGTATCCCATTAACCACACAAAAAAAGAGTGAGCTCTCTTTTTGCAATTGTTCTGCGGAGTGCCTATGATGTAGCACATTCTGGCTTAAAATTTCTTTCTCTTTTACACTTGTGGAGAGGTTTCCTATTTTGGAAGAAGTCTTTGTTTTTATTTATTTTTCCCCAACTATAGATAAGACTTGAAGTTGGTGGTATGAGTCCTCCAAGTTTGTTCTTCTTCAGTACTGTGTTGCAAATTCTAAGTCCTTCACATTTCCATATAAACTTTAGATTTGGTTTGTAAAAATACATAATTTAGCTTGATAGGATTTTAATTAGGATCTAAAACTATTGATCAAGTTGGGAAGAATTGACATAGAAACAATATTGAATCTTCTGATATTTGTTAGATTTATACCTAAATACTTCATTTATTCATTGCTCATATATTGGAAACCAATTGACTTTTGTATATTGACCATGCATCCTCAACCTTGCTATACTCATTATTTCCTGGTTTGTTATTTTTAAGATTTTTGGGGTTTTCTCTGTAGACAATCATGTCATCTGTGAATAAAGTGAATTTTATTTTTCCCTTCTCAATCTATATACCCTTAATTTTTCTTCTATTATACTAGATATGGCATCCAGTATAATGTTGAAATGAATGATGAGAGGACATCCTAGCCTTGTTCATGAAAGTTTTTCTTATTCAGTCTGTTAATATGATGAGCTACATTGATTGATTTACAAATTTTGAACCAGCTTTGCATTCCTTGAATGAATTCCACTTAGTTGTGAAACATAATTGTTAGCAGAACACTGGGTTCTGAGTTCTACGTTTTTGGCTATGTCGCATAAAGGAATTTAAGGACATGCCATAGATAAGTAAGGGAATAAAGAGTTTATTGAAAAATGAGAGAAAAGGAAAAAAGGAACCAATTCCAGATCCAGATGCAGATGTGCTACAGGGTGAGACATGTGCATGGGGCCCCAGGTTAGGCCTTTTTAAGCCATTTCCTTCTCCCCTTTCCTAATGTTGGGAAGGGGCCCAGCTGTTTGCTGTCCTGATTGGTTGTCTTATGATCCCCCACCTGTTAGCTGTCAGGGGATGAATGATGAGGCCTTTTGTTTGGAGTTATCCAGGGCTTCCTCTTGACCCTGGAAAGAGTTCCAAAAAAGACCTCATGGCCAGGGTCTCAGCCGTGTCTTTCTGCCTTTTTTCTTAGTAGTAGCTTTCCCTCAGGGAGTTTCCAGGTGGGATTTCGCAGACATGTTCTCTACCAGGTCCCAGCTGTGACACATCTTCCCTTTTCCCTATACTAACCTGCCTCAACTACTTAATTCATTTTCTAAGTAATTAATGGAAGTGCCTATGAGATAAAAGAATGGCTTTCTTAAGTACTGTCTTTATTTTGCTTGCCATATGTTTGTCTTGCTTTTGCCTATACTGTCTTTGTGAGCTTATGTCTAAGGCAGTGCCTCTCATCCCTCTCCTAGCTGTCCTAGGCACAACCACTGCCATGGGAAAGGGGGTTAGCAGAAAAGGGGTTAGCAGTTTATACCAAGCCCAGCAGGTCTACCACAATCTCTCCCTAGAGTTAACAAATAGCATAGAAGAAACTAGCTGTGCCTTTGAAGCCCTTAGACAACAAATAGATTCCCTTGCTGCCACGGTACTACAAAATCACAGAGCACTAAACATACTAACCGTGGTACAAGAAGGAACCTGCCTATTCTTCAAGGAAAAATACTGTTTCTATGTAAATTATTCAGAGCAGTCCTAGACCACATTTGAAACCTACAAGATCAATCCCATCAACTTTGAGAGGATGTAACCTCTGGAGGCACTTGGCCTTTCTCACTCTGGTGGTCCAGTATGTCATGGCTGCCACCCCTTTTGGGGGCTGCTTACCACCATCTTCTTTATCCTTTTAGTAGGACCTTGTATCTTCAAAATTCTAACTAAGTTTATTTCTTCCAGAATCAATGCCTTCCAGAACTAGGTATTAGTCATACAATAATTTCATCCAGGCCCAACCATAGTGCCTGATCAGACTTCCCTCAACCTCAATCAAATAGCCAGAGAGTTTCACACCCCATCAGGCAGGGACTTCTGCCCCTAACCAGCAGGAAGCAACTATAGAAGAGTGACCATCGCCCTTCAGCTCCCCTTTAAGAATAAGGGTGTAAACTCTGAGGGGGATGTTGAGGCAGGTTAGTATAGGAAATGAGAGAAGACTGAGTCACAGCTGGGACCCAGCAGAGAACATGGCCATAAGACACCTCCTCCACCAGAAACCTCCTGAGAGAAGGCTGCTACTAAGAACAAAGGTAGAAAGACCCCGCCAAGACTCTGGCCCCAAGGCCCCATTAGGAAGCTTTGGATAACTCCAAACAGGCCTTCTCATTGGTCCCAGATAACTCCAAACAAAAGGCTTCATTATTGGTCCCCTGAGAGGTAACAGGTAACAAATGGGGACTGAAAGGCAACCAATCAGTAAACAGCTGGGGCCCCTCCCCAACATTAAGAAAGGGGAGACGGAAAGGTCTTAAAAAGGCCTAACCTGGAGTCCCATGTGCACATTCACCCTGTAGCACGCCTGCACCCAGATCTGGGGTTGTATATATATTTTTCTTTCTCTTGCTTCTCAATAAACTCTCTACTCCCTTGTGTACCCCATGGCATTTCCTTAAATTCCTTTATGCGACATAGCCAAGAACCTAGAACCCAGAAACGAGAGCATTCCGCTAACATCATTTTTATATATTGATGGATTGTATTTGCTAATACTTTATTGAGGATTTTTATGTTCGTGAGAGACAGTGGTCTGTAATTTTCCTTTCTTGTAATGACTTTATCTGATTTTATGAGTTGGGAACTGTTCTCTCTGCTTCTATTTTTTGGAAGAGATTTTAGATAAGTGAAACCACATGGGCCTTGTTCTTCCTTTTCTGAAATCTGGCTAGGAGTTAGGTTGTGTTTATTTTTTTTTTTTTTTTTTTTTTTCAATCAATTGGCACAAGAGCTTAAAATTTCTCTAGTGCATGCATGTGTGTGTGTGTGTGTGTGTGTGTGTGTTGTCTTCCCCTCTTGGCAATGGGGCTTTCCTAATGCAGGCTTCCAAAAGACCTGTAGTTCTTCTGGCTGTAATCTTTTATTTTTCTACTGTAACCTTGATGGTGTGGCAGAAGGGTAAGGGGGAACAGTGTTCTATAATATACTTATTAAACCTTAATGTTTTAGTAAGTCTGTGTCTCAGGCTTGTGACTTTCACAAATATTTATGTTCTCCAGTGGTATAACAAACCACCCCTACCTTCTACTCCACTCCTTGGTTGCAGAGTTCCCAATCTGAAATCCTGTTACCTGTTGATTTGGGGATATTTTCCCCTTAGGTGAACCTTAAAGGCTGGAAGGGGCTGGAGTAGAAGGATTTCACTTTCATCACTCCTTAACCTCCAATGAAGTTTCAGAACTCAACTCTGGTTAAGTCCTCCCCTAGAAAGTATGCCTTTGTTATGGAGAAGACTCTGGGGTGTTTCACAAAGGTTATTCTTCCCCTTTCCCTACCAAAATCAGAAGGAAATCTATCTCAGATCCTCACCTTAAGAACCTGGTGGTGGGAGGTGGAGGTGGCTCAAGTGACTAGGCTCCTCCCTCCCACATTGGAGGCCCCAGGTTCCATTCCTGATGCCTTCTAAAAAGAAGATGAGCAGACAGCGAGTGCAAACAATGAGGGAGAAATAAATAGATCTAGAAAAAAAGTTAAAAAAAAAACCAAAACTGGTGGGATTCCTGGAGGGAAAGCCCATGAAAGTTTGTAGGCCCCTATAAGACCCCAGGAGTTTCTCACTCTTTCATGTCTATACTCAGCCTCCAGCAACTGGTCAAAATTACCACTTAAATTTTCCTACTAGTTTATGCCTCCCAAAGCCCTCGCATCTCAGTTTACTGATAGAACCTAGAAAAGTCTTTGATTTTCAGTTTGTCCAGCTTTTTCTTGATATAAGGATAGGAGACATGACTCCTAGGAGCTGCAAATGGAAGTCTGTGCCAATGCCTTCCCAAGTTGAATCTTGATTAAATTGACAATGGCTTGCCGAGCCTTCATAGTCTGCCTCTATGCCATCTCTGACTGAAGAGTGATGGAGAATCAGCAGTACAGCTACTGGGGAAGTGGGACCATGGCAGCCCCATCCTGTTGTACTTTTCAAGAACTGATGCTCCCCAGCTCCTCTCCCCACCACCACCTTGAGTTCTGGAAGAGAATGAGGTTCACTGGAAGGTTGGCAGGTGTGTGTTGGTGGGGGTTGGGGGTGGGGGCTTGAGGGAATTGGAAGCCAGTTGCTCCCCAGCTGAGCTGCAGAATATCCCTGTCCACAGCTTTCCAGTCCAAGATGTGCAGGCAAGTGCTTGGCCTTAGGGCCTGGCTGGGATTGTATAAACTCCCTCCAAAGTTGTTCAGAGGAGGAATGTAGTAGTTTAAGGCTTTTATGGACCCCAGAAAAGATTATGTCCTTAGGGCCAAGTCATTCCTGTGGGTATGAGCCTATCCTGTATGGGACATTTTCATTGAATTACTTCAGTTCAGAAGCTTTTGATTAAATTACTTCAGTACAGCATGACCCAGGTAGGTCTGTGGCTACTTATAAATTTAGAGGGCAGCAGAATCCCATGGAAGCCTTGTTAACACCCATCTTCTGCATTTTGCCCCAGCAGGTCTGGGTTGGAGCCAGAGCATCTGCATCACTAACTGGCTCCCAGAGGGATGCTCCTGGCCAGTGAACCACACTTTGAGTAGAGCAGGGTTAGGGTTGTTCCCTGGAGTGGATATGAGCCAAACCACAACTGAGAAGTAGCTCTACCTTAAAGGCATGGGGAGGGGGCTTAAGAATGGCTTTAGGGGTCACCATGGATAAAGAAAAGAGAACAACAGGCTGGGTAATAAAAAAAAAATGGAGGGATTCTCAGACCCACAGCCAGCAGTTACCTAGACTAGCACCCATGGAAAGTGTCTTCGTTCGCCAGTAGCTGTTTATGCAAAAATACCAGAAATGGGTTGGCTTCTATCAAGGGGATTTATTTGGGATAAAAGTTTACAGTTCCAAAGCTATGAAAATGTCCAAATCAAGGCATCATCTGAGATGTTTTCTCACCAAAGGCTGATGCTAGCAGATCCTGGATTCCTGCCATGTGGTGAGGCAAGATGGCAGGTCTGCAGGTCTCTCTTTACATTCTCCCAGAGCTCAGCTGTGGGCAATCAGATGTATCTCCCTGGGCCTCAACTCCTTAAGCCTCTCAGAGATTCTCTGATTTCTGCAGCTGAAGGCAAACTTGGAGTCCTCTTTCTCCACATGGCCACATGGCCAGATCAAAATGGCAGAGCTCCCTTTTCTGTGTCTCTTTCTCTCTGTGTTTCTGCTTTCAGTTTTCAGTTTACATAAGGCCCAGCAAGAGCATGGAGACACAACCTGGATTATGCCTCACTGACATAGTCCAATCAAAAGCTCTAAAGCAATCTAATCATGTGATCTAATCAAAGGTCCTTTAAAGGAATTTAATCAAAAGGCCCCATTTATACTATGTTTACAGGCATAGTTACGGGTTAGCTTAAGAATAATTTTCTGGTGTCCACAAAAGAAAATCCAGGACATTCCACCCTTTGGACCCCCAAAATACATGTTCTTTCCATATGCAATTATTAAATCACAATAATTCAAAAGCCTTAAATCATTTTAGTAACAATGCTAAGGCATGCAATCTGTCTTGGGGTGAAGTTCCCCTCTGGCTGTAGACCTGTGAAACATAAAAGACAAGTTATCTACTTCCAATATACAAAGGATGGGCAGTCATGGGATAAACATTCATATTATCATAGGGAAAAAATTGGATAATATGAAAAACATTCATATTATCATAGGGAAACAGAGAAGGCTGTGTCTTAGTTGGTCAGAGCTTCAATGACAAATAATAAAACAAGGGGTAACCTCTTGCAAGTAGACTTAAAAAGAGGAATTATAGGCTCACAGTTTGGAAGTTAGAAGTCCAAAATCATGATCCAGGCAATTCATGCTTTCTCCAGAGTCTGTAGTGTTTAGGTGGAGGCTCAATCTCTGCTTCTGTCACATGGCCACCTGTCTCTTCTGTCTTCACCTGTGGCTTCTACTTCCATGTCCAAATTTCCTTTGTTTGTAAGGATTCCAGTCATATGGATTAGGGCCCACCCTGATTCAACTGGGCCTCATTTTAATAGAATCTTCCAAGATCCTTTTTACAAATGGGTTCCCATCCATGGGACCAGGGGTTAAGACTTGAACATGTCTTTATGGGGGATATGATTCCATCCCCAACAGGCTGCTTTCAACCTGACAGTCCTCACCTCTACCACTCATGATCCCTCAGAGCCCATGGCCACTGAAATGCGTTCTTATATTTAGCCAATGTCTAAGTATTGATTATTTAGTTTTTTTCCCTAAATTTTAGCTGCTATGAACAGTGTCTTAATGAATATTCTTCTTTATATCTATTTGTGGGTATATCTGATTAATGTTTCCTTATAGGCAAAATTCCCAAAAGTGAAATTATACTTCCAATACTTTGTAACCCCATAAAGATGTTTAATATACATTGCTAAATTGTACTCCAGGATTGAGCTTTACTATTGAGTCTTCCAATTCCTGTTTCCTGGTGATTTTCAGCCTACCTTGGCAGATCCAGACTTTAAGTTATTAGTCCACCCTCTAATAAACCCAAAGTCCACTCTCTCTGCTTGTCACCACTGCCATACACCAGCCCCCACCCCTATCCTGGGCATCCCCTTCCAACCACAAGGAAGACAGGACTAGGTGACTGGCTGCTTGACCCTAATTCTCCCTCAATCTGATCTGACAGCCTTTGCATCTCATAGAACTTCAAACAGCCTTCATGCTGCCCAACAGTGCTTCCATTTTGTTATTATGAATGCATTCTTATTTTATATCTTCTAACTGCATAAAAATTTTAGGAGAGATCATTTTACAAATATTGGTATGTATTGTGAAAAATTTGATTTTTACCCACAATAAAAAAAAAAAAATTTGTTTAGGAGAGAAAGCAGGGCCACAAGTGTGTTCATTATGTCACCGTGAGCCTGAAACCCCACTCATTTTGCAGGACTCCAGAACGAGATCTACATATCTCTCCCCAACTCTCCACACTGCAGGTTTTTCTTCTGGGTATATGTGGGATTAACAAGGAAAAACACAATCAGGGTAAAGACCCTACCAACTCAGATGTGGTCCCTGTGTATATTCCATGATGTCCTCTACTCTCTGCAACCCCCACCCTAGCTCCAGTCCCATCTGCTCTTTGTTCACAGGGGAGAGAGCCTCAGCATCTGCTATGACCTCCCCAGCTTCCCCAAGTCATGGTTTCTTGATGTTCAAGTCCTGTCTCGTCTGTGTCTCCAGGGCTGCGTCCAGCCCTGGCTTCCCTGGGAACCATGAGGAAAGTGTCTGCATGTACCCCAAGCAGATGGGTGGAGGCTCACAGTGCAGAATACAGAGCCTGAATGGAGAGTTTTTTTAATAAACAGAGGTATGTCCTTCCACCACCACATCTGATGCCCAGCTGCAAGGTCTGCCAAGCAGACATCATCACTCCACATGAACAGTCAGGAGAAGGCCGAAGGGTGGGAGCTAGGAAGACACAGGCTCCCGATACAGTCTCCCTGTTCTGGGGAACAAGTCAAGTCCCAGCACCACCCCTCGGCCTTTGGCCCCTGTCCTCATCTGGTGCTGGGGCCCAGCAACGCTGCTTACCGTACATTCCAGCACATTCCTGCCTCCACCCCTTCATCACACTTGACCAGGGGACTCACTTAGCTCCTTAATAAACCTGATTCTTTAATACCCAGATTCAGGAAGAGGGTAAGGGACAAGGTGGTCCCCAGAAACCAGGCACAGGTGGGCAAGATAGGAGAGGCCTTCCTATGGGAACAGGTCTCTCAGCACAGGTCCCTCCCAGCCCATGAAGCCCATGCCCTTGTCACTTGTCACACACTGCTCAGGACCTGGGGACACTGTGGGGACCATGCCAGATCCAGACATCATGGGAAAGACACTCTTAGCATGGGGGACAACTGAGAAATATGCATGTGTGCAGTCTAAGGAGCAGGATGAATGCATCCATGCCTGGAGCCAGGGTTGGGGATGCTGGGCTTGTTGGCTTTTCTCTCCTACACCCCAACACAGAGGGCTTTGCTCACATGGAATGTGAGCCCCCATCTCCCTCCTGGTAGGCTGACCCCACAGGAGAATGTTTCCAAGAAGAACTGCTTGGGAAATGGTGGTGGAGTAGAGTGCCTGGGGTGGACCTCTTTGGAAAAAACATGTTGGAATCCCGGTGAGTAAAGGGGCCTCCTCTGAACTAGCTCTTCTGTTTGAGCCACGTCTAGGCAGACCCCCAAAATGGAAGCAGATGGGAGAAGTGGTGGGAGGGTCTAATTTATTCACGTCTTGGACAAAGCCAGGGCAGGGCCCTGTGGGACCCCGAGTTCAGAAGGGGAGAAAGAGCAAGCTGTATCCAGCTTCAGTGGATGCACTTGAAGGAACATCCCATCCCACCACCCCGGGCCCCCCAGCACAGCCTTGCTGAGATTCTCTCCACCTACTGCCCTTCCCCTCTCTCCAGAAACCACCACACACAAGGCTTCTGAGAATGCTGTTGTTTAATGACCTATTCTACATAATCAAACTGGAGAAGGGAGGAATTCATTTTACAAGATCCAAACTGGCACCTGTATGGCCCCAGTTAGAAGCCAAAGAAACAAGCAGAACAGAGAGCCCCCAAGCCCTTAGCCAAGTGGAAAGAAGCTCTGGTTCTGAGGAAAGTAGAAGAGCGCGGGCCAGGCCTGCTGAGCGGTCACAAGTCAGGTGCTCCCAGGCACACAGGTGCTGTTCAGCAGCTGGAATAGCGATACCCAGGGCTCCGTCTGGATGGTGAAGAAGCAGCTGATGGTCTGAGGGAGCAATGAAATGAATGAGCAGGTGAAGGAGGCCTGGAAAGCTGGTGGCATGAGCATAAATGACTGCCCCTGCATCCATGAGGGCATGGCCTGTTGCTGGGATGAGCTGCTCGAGGTACAGTCTCTGCCCTCAGCTGTGGCCCCTGCCCTGAGCCCTGAGCACTCCTGAGCTGTGGCCTGATGGGGGCTCTCTCCTGGCCTGTGGCTTCTAGGGGAATCCCCAGGTTGCCATGGTCCTAGCAAGCTGCTGGCTACAGAGGGGCCAGTCCCAGAGCCAGGCTCAGTTTGTCCTTGAGCCAGAGGCTCCCAATTCCAGTACTGGCAGTTCAGCAGGGACCAAAGTGGGGGCCTGGGCGGGAGAGGCATGTCTCCCTCCCCAGAAACTGGGAACCTCTTCAGCCTCCATGCACCTTGGGCCCTGGGTCAGTGCCAGGGGACAGCCTGAGATGGATCCTCTTGGGCTCCTTCCCCAGAAGGCAGGGAAGGGAGTCGGGGATGAAGACCAGAAAGAGGGCACATCAGGAGCTCAGGACCCAAGGGAGCCCAGAGCATTATGAGCCTCTGTGTGGCCAGGGGTGTAGGCAGCCTGACTAGGGAGAGCTGTGCCAAGTCAGGGAAGTTGGGACCTAACAGGGGCCTGCCAGGGGACACCCAACCTTGCTGGCTCAGTGTGGGAAGGTGCTCGCAATTTGCCCTGCGAGGCATCTGCTGCTGAGTGAAAACAACTGGAAGTTAGTTTTGAGTCTTACGTGGCTCCCTGGTGGAGGCTGAAAGTCACAGTTATCGATGTCCTCCTCAAATTTCCCACATATGGTCCGGCTCAGCTCCAGCTCCATGGAGACTATCAGCTTGACATCATCCTAGGGACCAGTTGCACATCCATATGTCAATCTGGAGACACCCCTTCTCACCACCTTTAGGGGCTGCTAGTGTCAGTGTGTTCAGTGCAAGGAAGAGCCCAGCCTTCCCACTCCCAAGGCCTGACCTTTGGCTCCCTGGATGTCAAACACAAGGTGGGGTGCCTCTGGTTTGGGGAGTTCTGAACAGAGGAAGATGGGCATGATGGTGGCCTCCTGGAAAGTCAGAGTCACACAAATGATTCATGAAACCCTCTCCCTCATGCCCATGGTACAGGTTCCCCTTTGCCATCAGCAAGTGTCCAAAGCATAAGATGCAGTCCCAGGGGACGGCAGCTGTTCCTGGTGCCTGCCTGCCTGGTAGGGGCTGGGTCTGCCAGGCTTCACCCAAGAAAGCAATGCCTACAGCAATGTCAAACCTCCCACCTAGACCTACGGCAGGAAATATGTCACACCTGGGACGCACACACGTGCACATGTACTCGCACACCCTTGGAACAAGGGCTTCAAAAAATGTTTTTCCCTATGACAAAACAGTCTGAAATTCTCTTTACTTTGCTTCTCCTTTCCATCCCATGCCATTCTATTCCAGGACCTCCCACCCATTTGTGCCCAATTCCGCAACCACACAATAGGCTACAGGCAAAGCTGTAAAACCAGGCCATAGAGCCCTCTGGGAATACTGAAAACCAGAACCAGGGTCTGCAGAGGCTTCAGGAGCCCTCCTGTGCACAGGATGGGGCTCCTCGGGCTGCCCTATAGGCTTTGGTACAGAAGACCAGAAGGATTCCTTTAGGAGGACAGCTTCCTGGCTAATGACTGAGACCCAGATGAAGGCTGCATTCCAGGAGAATCCTGCAGTGATTCTCTTAAGGACAGAGATCTGAGGAAGAGTGTAAAATAGCCCTCAGTCCTCTGAGGAGACCAAAGGTGGAGATCACTGCAAGGTTTCTGAGCAAGTGGGAATTAGAGAATCCACCTCAAGAACGACAGAAACTTCAAATGCTCTGCTTCTCTCCCTCCTTCCTTTTCTCCCTCTCCTTCACTCTTTCTCCCTCCCTCTTTCTCTCACCTCCTCTCTCTCCCTTGTTTTCTCTCTTCCACCTTCTCTCCCTCCCTCCCTCGTCTCTCCCTTTCTCCCTCCTTCTTTCCCTCTCCTTCCTTCCCTTCCTTATTCCTTCTCTCTGTTGCTCTGTCTTTCTAATTATCTCATTTTGTTTTATTTCCTCAATCTATGACCATGGACATTTTCTCTCAAGCTTTTTACCTTACTCAACATCTTCATTTACTTAATAGTCCATATTTTGAAGTCATTCTTCAGGTTAATGTCATTAAACTGATGGAGACTGAAAAATATGTCTTGCATGTGAGTAAAACAAACTGAATATTGAAAAACCTTCAAAGATCAATCTTTTACAAAAATTGAAATGAACTGAATTAAGTTGCAATTCACTTCAAACGGTGAAACAAGATGCCTTTATAAGACCCCTCCCCCACCCTTTGATTTCAGAGCAGATCTGGGCAAATGGCTCAGGAACCAACCTATGACCTACCTTTTCCCTCCAGCGCCTTAGGATTCTTACCAGCCTGTAGGCATAGGGGTCCTTGTTGTGGAGGTTGAAGGCATACTGGGCATACTCCACTGTGGGTGGTAAAAAATAGCTCATGTCTGCCTCCTTACTATTCCTTTCCTCTGGGGTGAGCTGGGCATGTGTCCCCAGGAGCTGGAGCCCCAGGAAAAGTGGCAGCACCCCCCAGGGCAGAGCCTGTATCAGCTGCCTGCTGGGCATGGCTGGACTGCCCGGTGGCCTTTGTCTTGGCCACACCAGCTCCCACGGGTGCCTTCCCAGGTGCACATCTAGTGCTTAACCTCATATCCTCCAGCACAAGCTCCTCCCTCCAGGGCCTTCCTAAATGTGGCCCCACCTCCTCTATGCAAAACTGTTTAAAGTCACCTGCTGTCCAGGAGGAAGGGAGGAGTAGAAATTGGAGGGAGTGGCATCTGGTGACCTGACCCAGCTACAGGGCACACCCTCCCACCCCAGTGCACCAATGGGCTTGGGGGCCTTTGACTTGCATCAGATGATACCCAAGACTCAGACACTAAGACGAGAACCCAAGGCAAGAGGGCCAGGTGGAAGGTGAACCTGGGAGCACCAGCAGGGAGAGGGGCAGCAAGCTGAGGAAAGGGGAAAGCCCAAAGGGCTGAGCTGCTAAGGGCTAGGGCAAGCCAGGTGGCTAGGAAATGGTCCTAACATCTTGTGATGGATGAAGGCTGCTCCTCCAGGCTTTCCTTCGTGGCACTTCAGACTGGCTACAACAATAGTATATCTTGGCACCAGAAGACTGGAGAAAAGAGGCAGGCATACACTCGTGCCTCCTGCAGGCACAAGGAGTACAGCTATATGACACCACACGCCAAGGGGAAGTCAGGTACCCTGGCACAGAGTGACAGAAATGATGCCATATGCTCAGTGGCCTGTTCACTTCCTTCCAGTGCATGGGAACATCAGGTGCAGCCTGTGCTTTGGATGAGAGTGAGGGAGGCCATAGCATTGGCCTCATCCAGGCCCATGAAACACCCATAAGCCCCTGTGTGCCCCCTCTTCCCAGGCCTGTGGGACACAGGGAGAATCCAGTGGGGATTTTGAATCCATGGAGGTGAGGAAAGGGCCTGGGATCTCTGAGTGGCTCCTGCAGCAAGGCTTCTCTACCCTTTTGCCAGCCCTCTCCACCATGGGCTGTGATTGGGAAATGACACTTCATGGTGTGAAGCCACCAAGACCTGGGGGTTCATTTCCAGCAGTTGGTTGGCCCCTATGAACTCCACTGAGTTCTTCTGGGAACCATGGGGCACCCAGCCTGGGAGACCTGAGTGCTTCCCAGCTCAACCACATTCTATGTATCCCTGCTCTCCACGCCTCAGCTTCCCACTTCCCACTGAGGGTAGGATAGCCATGCTTTCCCAAAGGCATGTTGTGTGGGGGCAAGAATTGGGGTCATGGGGTGGAAGTGCTGTGTTAGCTGGAAATTCTCACGCCCAGGTGGAGAATTACTCTGTACTTCGTTATCTCAGCTGTGGGTACATTTGGAACTTGAACATTTGTAACTTCACAGGCGTCTGGACCTGATCCACAGCCTTGGGGACAGAGTGTTAAGGCAGGGCTTGCTGCAGCTACAGAGAATGACAGCCAGGCATAGAATCCAGGAGTTATTTTCAACACTGTGATGACCAAAATATACCCCTGAGTGTCTGTCAGGGAGGGCACAGCAGATGAAGAGGGGGGCAAGGCACTGAGTCTGCTCCAGAGAAGGTGGTCAGGGTGGAGAGGTACCCTGATCCTCCCCCTTCTCCCATGCACCCCTCTTGGTCACCTTGATGCCCTCTCCTCACTTTGCATGGAGCAACCCCATCCTCCTGCACTTTGGAGTGTAGGCTCCCCCTGATGCTCATTTTGAGTCTAGTTTCTATCCTAAACCACAGAAGCATCAAGTGCCAAAGACAGGTTTCTCCCTCAAGTTAGGACAGAGATGGTTAAACTCACCCCCTTCTAACAAAAGTACTATCGAGTACAGAAATCAGCAGCTCACATTAAAAGGCGTTTAGTTATTGCTTTTCACTTTGATGCTTTCACTAATATCAGTAGTCAAATGACAACTAAAGGGATGTTCTCACAGCTTTAGGAATGTAGCCCGTGGTTGGAGCTAATGCTGAAAGCAATAAAGAGGCAAGTGATATGATGATAAAAAAGCAATCCATCACAAAGTTATAATAGTCATGAACCTGCACACAAATAACAGCGTGTCAGAACAATTGATATTACAAGGAAAAATAACAATTCCACAATCATTTTGGGAGATTCTAAAACAGAGAAGTTGATATCAAGCAGGCTAAGCATTATAAAAGATATAGTTGAGTTGAAAATTACAGTTAGTTAGTCCACTTCAATAGTTTTCTGTAAATCCCTTAACCCAAATATAGAGTGTAAATTTTTTAAAGCAGGAGTTCTTAACCAGGGGTAAAAGATTTCAAGGGGTCTGTGAGCTTGAATTGAAAAAAATCAACTTATTACCTTTATTTTCTCTGACCTCTAACTGAAATCTAGCATTTCTTTCACTTATGTGTGTACACAATAAATTACTGTAGTATTCATTTCATTACAATTGAAATGCATTACAGTCGTTGCATATCTCGAAAAATTGCTTACGTAATTCCATACTTAGACATTACGGTAGTTGTTAGACCTGACACTAGTTGAGTGTCAATAAAACTTTCTGCTACTACATTCTGAGAAGGGGTCTGTGGTTTTCACCTGACTGGCAAAGGGGTCTTTGGAACAAAAATATTAAGAAACCCTGTCTTAAAGAATGATCTGTTAATAATGAAATTAAAGTGGCAAAAAATGGCAAAGATATTGACAATCCAAAAATAAAGTTAATAGTATTTCTTGATGATAATGTAACCAAAGAAGTAGTAAAAAAAATTAGAAGTCAATTATCATTAAATTAGTGAAAAAAATTGACAGCAAAAAATAGTAACATTTTAAATATTTTAGCCAGAAAATTTTGGTTTATTTGAGGAGGGCCCTTCAGGATATCTCTTTTGTCATATTTTTGGGACTAGAAGTCAAAAATCATTTAGTCTTCCTGTTCCTCTTCAATCCACCCCCCTTTGGTCTTAGATAAAAATACTCAAAGATATTGTTAGTCTCTAAGCATGGATGGATTTTTCCACAACTAGATTATTTGAAAGGAATAGCCCATGTTTTAAGATTCTTTAAAATTCTCTGAAAGGTTTAGCAAAAAGTTTTGCATTTAAAAAGTACTTAATAGTTTTAGTGTGTCATTGAGACAGGCACCATATTCTCTATAGGTTGGTATGTGGGCCCCTCTAAAATGAGAACATGCATAGCCATGACAATGGAGTTGCTATTTGAGTGGAAAAGATATGTTACTTTCTGGTTGACTATGAGAATTTTTAAAAATAGTAACACAAATTGCTAATAAATTACTAGTAAAAGCCAATTGTAAATTTAAGTACAATTAAAATTAAAATAGGTAGAAAAGTAATTACTATTTTACACCAAAATAGTAAAAACACAGCTAAAGCATGTTGTTATACAAGTTAATATCCTACCCCCAAATAACTCACTGGTTATTTTTAAACAACAGATATCATATATTTCGAAATTTGTAAATCAGAGCAAATGTAGTATTACCAGGAAATTTATACTCATCAATGCATTTATTAAAAAGCAAAAAATAATAAAGAAGAACATAATCTTAAATAAAGTAGAAAGGTAAAATTCATGATAAAACATCAAAAATTTAGAAGAAGAAAATGGAAAGTAATGAACTAAACCAAATATTGAGTGAAAAGACTAGTAGAAGCAGGCAAACACTTAGCAATAATTATCAGGAAAAAGAGAGAGATGGGAAAGGGAGAGAAGGAAAATATATGCTCTCTCTTCTGCCTGTGTAACTAGAACAAAGGTATTTCAAGTTAGAGAAATTGTAAGAGGGAATCACTTCAGATGCTAAAATAAGCACCACTGGAAGAGAAATGTCAAGTTGAGCTGCCTACCTGTGTTGGATTACATGAGTGACTATTAAACCTTTGTTGTTTTAAGCACCTGAGATTCAGGGGGCTATTTCTTACTGCAGCATTTTCTATCTTATCCTGACTAATAGAAAAATCTTACCTGAATTGGACAAATTTCCAGAAAAGGATCAAGTTCTAATATATACCTATGAAAAAATATACACTCACTAAAATCTAAATATTCTAATTGCCTTTAAATAACTTGAATCTATAGTTTACAACTCTCCCTGCCCTTCCCTTAAAACAAAAACAGACAATATCTTCCTAGGAGTCTTGGGCAGGAATATTTCTGTGAAAATCCATGGAAGAACACTTTCAAAGCATCCAAACCCTCAAAACCTTGTAGAAAGTATCTATAATGTTCAGAGTAATTGAAGGCTTCTGTCCTCTGGTTAGTTATCCAGAAAGAGCTACCAGTGAAAATTAATTTGCACTCAAAGATTGGAGAGGTGTGTAAACAAGTTCACACTGTTTTCAATTTATGGGTAGCAGATTGTCCCTCCTAGTAGATGAATTAGGCAGCAAGTGCCAGTGCTATTAACACGAATTACACTCACCATCAGGCCCTAAAGAACACACAAAAAAGCAAAAAAGTCCACACACATAAAAGTGAAGTAAATGAGTTAGCTGTGTTGTTTATATGTCTTCCAAGTATCTTTGCTTCTTCTTCAAAATGGAAGTGAACATTGCAGAATGTGCTAGAAGACAATTAGATATCTTTGCATTGTTGTTTCAACATAGTGAGTTCAAATTTCCAGGGTTTGGATGCAACAATAAAGGTGCAAATAAGCATCTAAAATAGACAAAAAAGATTAATAATCAGCTTGCATGAAAGAAAATGGAACAGATAAACAGAAACAGAAAGGGTTTCTATTTTCAGGTGCCAGGTTTTAGTTTGGAGAGGACATAAATGTTGTCTGGGTTGGTCATGTGCTCCATGGTCATGTGCTCTAGCTATGGACCTAGATAGAAACTGTTGGCAGAGTCAGCCTCACTCACAGTTCCTTGTCAGTTACCCCATCCCTCTAATCTGAGACAGGATTGGAGCCCAGGAGCGAGTAATTGTTGAGAAATCCTTGTCTCCACCCCTAGTGCCTTTCATCCAGGCATGTCAGCTTCCCTTTAGACTATAGAGACCCCATACTGCATGAAGGACCCTCAGGTTCTGCCCAGGTGAGGCACTGTAACAAGGATAGTACAGGGTCCTGAGTGCCTCAGAGGAAGGGGGTCAAAATCTGTCCAGAGACCAAGAAGAAAATTTTGCATTGGGGGAGAGATACATAGATTTCTTCTCAGAGTCCTGCAGAATGAGTTTGGGTTTCAGGCCCACAGTGACAGAATAAGCACACTTGTGGTCTTCCTCTTTCCCTTAAGATTTTTATTCAGTTAGAATAAAGATATAAAATGAAAATGCCTCCGTAAAAAAATGGAAGCACTGTTGGGCAGTATAAAGGATGATTGACATTCTATGAGATACAAAGACTATTGGATCAGATTGAGGGAAGAAATAGGACCAAGCAAGCAGCCACCTTGGTTCTTCATTGAAGACCTGAGTATTGCCTTCCTCAGTGCACCCAGGCTGGAGGGGCATCCAGGATGAGGGTGAGCCCATGCATGGCAGTGGTGGGAAGTAGGGAGGGTGTTCTTTGGTTTTATTAGAGGGTTGACTAAGTGCTTAACTTACAGATCAGCCAGGGTAGACAGAAAACCAACAAGAAAGAGATGAATTGAAAAACTTAATTCTAGAAGACATTTTTAGCAATGTATATTTAAAATCTTTAAAATATGTCAGGGTATTGGACTAGTAATTCATCCTCTGGGAACTTTGCTTATAAGGAAATGATTCAAATAGACATAAAGAAGAATATTTTTACGATACTATTCACACTAGTTAAAATTTAGAAAAGCTTAAATAATCAATTCTTGGGGAATAATTATATAATACATGAACCATAGAACCATAAAATGAAGTCAAATTGTTTCATTACATGATGCTCTTAAATAATTAGTTTTAGAAATGCTTAGGTTTTATTATTAAATGAAAATCTAGATAAGACAGGGTGAATCCAATGATGTAAAAATATAAATATAATACAAAATATGAAAAACTAACATATAGAATAATAAATTGACAGTGGTACACTTTACATAAGGCTTTTTTGTTTGATTTTAAGCTACTTAATATTTTTGAAAAATTCCAAAATTTCTACTGTATAAATCAGTCTAATAGCTAGTCAAAATAATATCAGATTTAAAATTTTATGTTCTAAGGAACCCAAATGTTTATCCTTTCTTCTTTTCTAAATCCTCCCAAAAATAAGCCAAAGAAAATAGATGAAGTCAAACCTAGAGGAGCTCTATCAACCAGGAAAGAAACTCATACAAGGACAGAGATGGGGAGGGGGCTCCTCTTGGTAAGAAGCAGGTGTGAGCAAGTTGATGGACATTTATTGAATGCTGAGCACTCAGTATGGAGGATGGAATCATAACAGAAACTCCAGAGAATAAACTGCCCCCAAACCTCTTTTTTAAAATGAGTTCTACCTTATTAGAAAAATTAATGATTCACACTAGAGACGACAAAAGGAATTTTAGAACACAAAATTAAACTTCATGGTAAGGGATTCTTAAATTTTCAAAGAGTAGAAAAAAAAAAAAAAAGAAAAGGAAATTTGAGAATCACTTAAGACAGTGTTCCTCAAATTTAGCTCCTTCTAAGACATATTCTTGGGTGATTGAGCTGCAAGATTTCTATAATAATTTTTAAAATTTTGATGGTAATCTAAATCAAATTAATATACACTTGTTCAGTATTACCTGAACAAGCATCTTATATAAGGATATTGCTACATGATTGCAACATTTTCACTTGTGTCTCTAACCCCTGTGGAAACAAGTGAAGATGAACGGTGCTTATTTTTTCATGCAGAGTGTCTCAACTTGGGTTCTCAGATGTTTCATGTAATTGTTGAACATTTCCCATGAGAACTCTAAATTGTCAAGGTTGAGAACATTGGCTCAGGCCAATGATTCTCAATATGGGATAAGGTGGAGTGAAGATGGCAAAGGGGGATATGTATGTAGTTTGAAAAAAGCACATTTAAGAAGCTATTGATGTTGTAATGCAAACTCTAGAAAGTCAAGCGCAGCAAAATAATTTTGGCTGATGAGTAGCACCAAAGACCAAACAAAAGTTCATCTGGAGGGCTTAGAATAAACATATATGTGGTTGAAAAACACTGGATTACAGGCAAACATTTGGGTGACCAACTTGTCCCAGCTTGCCAAAAAACTTGAAAGTCCTGGATATCAAGAAACCCTCAGTCATGAACAAACCAGGACAGTTGGTCACCCAACCTATTTCCCCATGGGGAAGATTTGAGAAGAATTAAAAAGATGCCCGACCAGCCCCCATTTCCCCCAACTATGTCAACCATCCCAACTGAGGCAACTGTTTGCATGAGTAAAGAAGCCTTCTGGAATGTTCCTGCCCCAGCAGATACCACAAGGGGTGGAATAATTGCCCAGAAGAACCCAGCCCAGATTGCAGAATAGTGAAAAATAAAGAATTGTTGAGGTAAGCCACTAAGTATGCATGTGAGGAGGGGTGGTGATATCAGCAATAGATAATATCAACAGTGCCCCATGTCAGGAACCTGGCCATTTTCAGTCCTGTATATGATCAGAATATGGTTTAAAAATGAAACAAAACTAATGTAAGGACGGATCCATTCATTTTCTTCATCTGATACATAAATCTAATGGTGCCATTGCTCCCTGTTGGTCTCGGCCACATACCTTTTGCATTTGGGGGTCCTGTTGAAATAAGCAGTTTTCATTTTCTCCTGAAATCTTCTTGCACATTGTACGGGCAATTTTGACTTCAATATAGTACTCCAAACTATCTGTGACCTGTCAATGAGTAAAAGTTAGACAAAAAAAAAATGTATACTGTGCCCATTGCCATGTCTGATAAGTAAACATGTCACTGATTACTTAGGACAAAGAAAGTTGTCTTCCCCTCCCTTGATCACTCCCTCTTACAATTTTCTTGACAGAAGTTTTAGGGTAATTTGGGGCTCTTATTTCAGTAATTGTGTGTGTATGTGTTTGTGTGTATGAGAGTCATCCACTGTTAAAGTAGTGGTTATCATACTTTAATGGATATCATAATCACCTGGAAGTCTTATTAAAACAGGGTCCTGGATCCGTCTCACTATGCAAATATTGTCTGACTTCATTGATATAAAATAATTAGAATAAACAAGCTCACAGAGTCAGAACCTAAATACAAGTTTCCAAGGGACAGAATAAGGGTAGGGAAAGGGTACCCCCTAGGTCTAGAGTCAGAGACAGGGAAGTCAGAGATTTGAAGCATGAGAATGAT
The DNA here is from genome assembly GCA_026826555.1 of Tolypeutes matacus. NCBI lineage: Eukaryota > Metazoa > Chordata > Mammalia > Cingulata > Chlamyphoridae > Tolypeutes > Tolypeutes matacus. Next base: position 1,907,836 of record JAKSZT010004976.1, read on the forward strand.
TCAACATGCTATTGTTAACTTGAAGGTGGAAGGGGTCATGAAACAAGGAATGTGGGTGACTTCAAAAAGTTGAGTGGCCCCCTAGATGGCAAGAAGCATGGGGACGTTCACCCTACAATCACAAAGAACTGAATTCTGCCAATAAGAATCTGCTTGACAAAAATTTGGCTCAGCCAGCACTTTGTTTTCAGCCTTGCAATACCTTGAGCAGAGAACCCAGCCACACCATGTTGGACATTTGAGCTACATACAGAACTGTGAGCTAAAGAGTGGGTGTTGTTTTAAGGTGTTAATTTTGAAGTAATTTGTTACGCAGCAATAAGAAACGAATACAGTGAGCTAGAAGAAACCTTCCCTGAGAAGATATAACCAGCTATGTATGTGTCAATTAATATTCAATAAATATGACACCACTAATTCATGATGAAAGAACAGATTTCTTAGCAGATGGAGGTGGGAAAAATGACTCAGTGCATGAAGAAAAATAAAACTGGGTTCCTTATCCTAAAGGGGAAGCCAGAAGGATTAAGCACAAATATAAAAGGCAAAACTGTAAAGATAATAGAAGCAAAGATAAGTTATCTTTGTGAGCCCAAGTTCATGAAGAATAATTAAATGTACAAAGAAAATGAATTTGACTGCATCAAAATTAAGGATTTATTTTCAAAAAAAGGACAGCATGAATAAAGTTAAAAATGTTTGATTGGGAAAAGGTATCTGCCATGTCAAGAACTGACAAAAAACTATCAGCTAGTATATACAAAATGTCTGTAATAAAGATAAGGACCACAAGAGAAAACTGGCTATCGGACATATCAGTTAGTTCACTGATGAGGAAACCCAAAAGGCTAACAAACGTGCACCGAGATCTTCAAACTAGAACTTAAAGAAATGTAGATTAAGTCAACGGTTTTTTAATTTATACAGATCAAAAATTAAAAAAAATAGAAAACTGCCAAGTGTTGGTGGAGAAGTGAGATACAAAAACTTTTGTGTAATTTTATGGTACATGCTCAAGTTAAATAAATATATGCCTTTAGAACCAGCATTCCCACTCCTGGGTATATCCCAGAGATTCTTACACAGGTCTAAAAGGGGCATATACAAGGAAGTTCACAACAGCATTGTTTGTGGTAGCAAGAAGTTAGAGTTCAGGAGGCTATTCATTAATTGGGAAATAGATAAGATATAGTAGATGTATACCACAGAACATAACAGTCCAGCTAGGAAATTAAAAACTAGATGTTTTCACAGCAGTGTAGTCAGCTTCAAAACACAGAGCTAAGTAGGGAAAAAAGTTCCTAATTTATCTTCTCCTTTTCTCTCTTGGAACACTCAAGTCGAGATTCTGCTCCCACTACTCTTTTCTCTCTTGGAACACTCAAGTCGAGATTCTGAGTCATGGAACTAAACATTGCAGAAACAGGAGGAGGCAAAACAAGTAAAATAAAAGCCAAAATTGATTATTTTGGAAAAAGTGAAAACTTTTTAAAGAATTATGTGGCACATTTGGGAAAAAAATTATAGGGCATTATAGGATCAAAAATATAATACTTGAAATTAAGAATTCAATAAAGCAGATTACACACCTGAAGGGAAAAAATAGTGAACTAGAAGACACGTCACAAGAAAACTCTGCAGAATTAAGCATGCAGAGACAAAAGAATAGAAAATATGGAAGAGGAAAATATAGTAAGAGACAGAGAAGATATATAAGAGACATTATCAAATCTAGCATATGTGTAATTGGAATCCCAGACAGAGAAGAGAGATGAGCAGAAGCAATTTGAAAGATAATGGCTGAGAATTTCCCGAAATTTGTAAAAGTCTTCTATCCACTGAATTAAACCTAAGCAGGATAAACAAAAAGAAATCTATATCTAGGCCTACAGTACTAAAAATGTAGAAAAACAAAGACAAAGAGAATATACTAAAAGTAGCCAGAGAAAAGACACATGGCCTTCAAGGTATAACAGACTGAAAACAGATTTTTAACAAAAACAACAAAAGTCTCTGGAAAAAAATATGCCATGTAAGAATTCTATACCTACTACAAATATGCTTCAAGAATGAGAATGACAAACACTAATACATTTTAAAACAAAAACCGAAAAGATGACATGAGATGATGTACACTTAAAAAAGTACTAAAGGGTATTTTTCAAGAAGGAAAAATATCTTAGAGAGAAAATCAGAGGTATAAGTAATGAAAAGCCATAATAATAATAAATATGTGGGTAAATCAAAATGAGAATTAATTATAGAAAAACTAATAAAGTCTGTAGGATTTAAAATGTTATTTTCTAGAAGAGTCATTGTTTTGACTTTCACACTTAGTTCTGTGATCCATCTGGAATTGTTTGTTTGTTTGTAGGATGTGGGAAAGGAATCAGTGTTCATTTTCTCCTATGTGATTATCCAGTTGACATAGCAGCATTCATTAAAAAGACTGTCCTTTCCCCATTACCTTGCAGTAGTACCTCTATCCTAAATCAGGCAGTCAAATTTGCATATGTTTTAAGTGTGATCACATGCATGTGACAGGTACTGGACCCTCTTTTCAGTTCCCTGCTCTAGTTTGTCTATGTGTGTATATTAATACCAAATGTTATAGTTACCTTTGCTCTATAAGAAGCCTTAATCTCTGGTTGTATAGGTTTTCTTACTTTAGTTTTATTCTTCCAGATTTTCTTGGCTATTCTTGGCCTTTTCCATTTTCATTTAAATTTTAGAATCAGCTTATCAACTTCTAATAAAAGAAACCTTTTGGGATTTTGATTGGGACTTTATTAAATATATAGAACAATTTGGGGAGAATGGCATTTTTGTGGTATTGAGTTTTCTAATCCATTAACATAGTATATCTCTCTGTTTATTTAGGTCTTCCTGAATTTCTTTGCATAATACTTTCAGTTTTCAGAATAGAAGTTTTGTGTATATATCATACCTTTTATTTCTAGGTATTTATTGTTTTTATATTTTAATTGATATTGTTAAAATTTTAAACTTTATCTGATCAAAAGATACTAACATAAGAGAAAAAAGAAATTTTCATTGCATCTATCTGAATTCATATCCAGAATATATCAAGAACTCCTAAAAAAAGGAAAAGACTTAAACAGGAATTTCACAATAAGGGCTATCTAAATGCCAAGTAAGTACACTAATTACCAGAAAAATGTCATATAAAGTAAGAAAAGACCAGTAGATATCCATTGGAATGGCTAAAATTTAAAAGAATGATAATACCAAATATCAGGGACCCTTATGCATTATTTGTGGAAAAGTAAATCAGTTCAATCATTTTGGGAAATTGCTTACTAGTACCTACTAGCATTAAGATGTACATGTCCTGTGGCCCAGCAATTCAGTTTCTCAATTTGAATTTGGGTAACTTCAAATGCATGCACATGTATGGCTATTTTCATCATCAAGTTACTGTTCATAAGTCAAAATCTGAAAACAACTCAAATACTCTAACAAAAGAAGGGACAAATAAACTGTAGTATATTCATATCATGAAATACCATGCAGCAATAAGAATGAACACACTATTGTTACATGCACCAATGAAGATGAAAATCATAAACATAATGTTGAAAGAACAAAGCCAAACCAAAATAATATATAATGTAGGATTCCATTTATATAAAACTCAAAAAATGGTCAAACTATAGCATTGATGTATACATTCTTAAAGAAAGAAAAGAAAGGCAGCGCTCAAAGCAAAGGGTAAAGGGAAGATAGTGGAGAGAAGACAGTGCTAGCAAAGAAGAAGGAAGGCAGGTTCTACCCTACATGGTACCCTGAGGCCTCAATGAGCTAGCTCCAGTGTATCCCTGATCACACTCTCCAAGTCCCCTTTATTCATCCAACCCAGAAATATCCTGATCCAATGCCCATTAATTTGATGCACCCTGCTCCTTCCTATCTGGAGCTGTGCACATGCAATTCTCTTGTATTTGTAATCCTATGTTGTCAATGAAGATTTTCATCTCATACTCATTGTTTGGTAGGTTGTATATACTCCTATATAACCACAATACACTCGTCTCTCTTAGAAAATTAAACATTGGTATAATGCTCTTTTTTTCATAATCCATTTTCAAATTTCCCCAATCATCCAAATAGCATCCTTTGTAGGTTTTATTAATCCATATCTAATCAAGGACCATGCATCCCATTTAGTTATAAAGTTTCTTACATTTCCTTTAGTCTAACAGCTTTCCAGCATTTTTTCTGCCTGTCATGACATTGATATTTTTAAGTGGTCTTATAGAATATCTAAATGCTTCTTGTGATTAGATTCAGGGTATGTAATTCAGGCAAGAAAACTACAGAATGATATGTCCTCCTCATCCCATCACATATCAGTGAGTGTGGATGAATAGCCTGAGCATTTAGGGATAGAGGTGTTTCTCTCCCTTGAATTTTGTTACTATAAAAGCATCTTTACTGTGAATATTCTCGCTGTCCTGATTTTGTGATAAATCACGGTAGGCTAAACATTTGCTATATTAAAAACCATGCATGTGTCCCCAGACCTAGTTTTTCTCCCTAGGTCTGGTTTTTGGAAAGCTGGTGATAAACTAAGCCTGATTTATTATATGACCATCCTATATGGGAAAAGACTGTAACTTTGTGTATCTTTGGTCAACCTTAAGAGCTATAACAGGGGGACGGATGTGGCTCATGTGGTTGGGCGTCTTGTCTCCCATATGGAGGGACCTGGGTTCAATTCCCGGGATCTCCCATTATAAAGAAAAATATAGAAGGTGCATGGGTCACCAGGCCCCATGTGCGGGTACGCCACCAGGCTCTGCGCACCATGCAGCAAGATGATGACGTAACAGGAAAGTGACACAAGGGAGAGCCAAGACAAGATGCACTGAAAAACCAGGAACTAAGGTGGAGCAGGTGGTAGGATGCCTCTCTCCCACATCGGAGTTTCCAAGGATCGGGGGATGAGGGAGGGTAAAAATGGATCAAAGTAAATAAATAAATAAATCCTTTAAAAAAATGTATAGGGGAGTAAGATATAGACTATAGTTAGTAGTAATACTTTGACAAGGCTCTTTCAGGATTTGTTAACAAATGTTTCACAACAATGCAGGGTGTTTGTGGGAGGGGTGATGTGTGGGAGCTCTGTAGGATGTTATGCATGTTTGTTTTGTAAGTTCATAATGTTTACTGAACACTTATAGTCTATGTATGTTCATATATGAATGATACACTTCAATAAATTGTTTTTTTTAAAAAAGTATCTTTGCCCCTTTGTAAGGGATAAGCAATCCCTCCAGTGGCTGGTTCCCTAACAAATCTCTCACCCAGTGGCTGATGCACCATTGGTGAGCTTTCCCTGAATCTATTACCATAGTGTTTTGCAAAACATGATTTTATAGCCAAGTAACTTTTATATCTATTAGTAGACATGGTTCTGTAAAAAAGAGCCTTCCATTCTGCCCCAGCTCCCTTCTTCAATGCTAACTGGACTCGGAATTCTTTGCTTGCTCACTATGTTATAACCCACTCCAGCTTTATTTATTTCCATGCTCCAATTGTTCCAAACTTGCCCCCTAAGAGTCCCTTCCAGCAGCCTTCTGTGCTCTTACCTATACTTTTTGATGTGACTATAACCAATTTTAAGTTAGTTTAATGGATATTCCATATTCCAGATCCATCTCAAAACAATAAATCATCCTTTAAGTATAGTAAAATTTCTTTCAAAACCCTCTAACATAAAATTAATGTTATTTTTAGCTAAAGGCATCTCTCGGCTGTGTTTTCCATTCCCAGTTTCAATAGCCATCCATGGATATTGGCATCCCCGTCCCCATCCCTTGGCTCAGGACATGGAATGAAAAAGCAAGGAGCAAATGCTACACCAACCTGCTCCTGAGACTTGAGAATCTCCACCACGCGGAAGTTGTACTTGTCCTGGGTGGCCTTGTTATATTCCTTCATAGCGAACCAGAGTGCCTGTTGCACGTACACGTAATTTTCGGGGATGTCTTGAAATTCCCTCACCACCTTCCGTGAGCCCCAGGCTTGGACGCTTCTGGGCACAAGCATCACAATGGCCACCAGGAGCAGCAGGGCTTGGCAGAGTTTGGCCATGTTCCTCAGGAAAGGGGGCACAGGCTGAAGTCCTGCTGTCCTTCCAGAACAGAGGCTGAATGTGGGTGGGCTGGCTTCTGCTGCCTCTGTGGGACCCCACAGCTCTTCTTAGCACTACTAGGATTTGAAAGGAGTGAACTTCTCTCACAGTGGTCTTTTCTGGCTTTTCCCTCTCCTTCCCCCAAAAGAAGCTGACTGAGAAATAGGCAGTTACAACTCACCCTATTGTCCCTGCTTGGCCTTTTCCTTTCTGGAAGGATTCATACATCTATGCCCTCACACATGGAAGCCGGCACGCAGGTACACACATGTGTGTGCACACACACACACCTACACACATATACCCATGTGCACATATCCGCTTACATGTGTACAACACACACATGTACATGTGCGCACACGTCACATGTACACACTAATACATGCACACACAGAGACACACTTGCACACATGCACACCTTTTCTTCCCTTCCAGGTATACCTCCTACCTCTTATCCTGGGCAGGTCTTCCCACACTCAGAGAAGGAACCTACCTGTGTCAGGTGTGAATGTACACACAGGCACCAGCTCCTGCAGTGGAAGGACTTCCACTGGAGAACTCATCTTATTTTCCCAAAGCCTCTCTAGGGTGGACAGGACAGTCCTCACTGAGTGTCCAAAGCCTTCACACAGGCTTCAAAATTGTGCCCCTGGCCCCTGGCCCCTCTCTGGTCAGGCTCTTTGCTAACAGTGCTGACATCTATTACTCAGTATTATTGAGTATTGCTGGGCCCTGTAATGAGCACTTCCCACGGTTTGTCTCATTTAAACATTACCATGTTCCATGAAGGAAATAGACTGAGTAACAGTTCTTATATGGGAGGAAAATTAGGCTCCTAGGGGTCAAGTAAATGCCTGAGGCCATTTACTTGATTGAAGCTTCACACACCCCTCTACCCCACCTCCATCTAATGAGCGATTATATATAGATCACAACTTGTCATGCGCGTTTTCTTCTGAGGATGCTCAATTCTACTATAGAAGACAAATCAGTGTGTAGTTTATAAGACATCACCCAAACACTTAGGATTGCTAAGTTGAGATGATGAATAAGCAAATAGCTTGAGAGACTCAGGCAGAATTTGAGTTAACTAAAGATCAGTGGTAAGTAGAGTCTATATAGGTTGAACATAGAACATGATGGCAAAACTGAAAGACACATGATTTTCCTCTGGCACTAAATATATACGAGACTCAGGCAGCACAGACCATCCATGAGGTCTTAATTTGGCTGCCCACTGGGAACACCATTCTGCCTCCTGTGTCTTCTCTCCCACACAAGACAAATAAAGCCCAAGATGTGCAGGAGGCTGGTCTATGAGCAACAGCTGTGCCTGAGAGGACTTGCCCTATGTCTTTCCTGCAGAACAAGGTGCTCACTGACCCCGAGCACCTTTGGTCTGGAGCTTGGCCCCATGCTAGCCCTCAGAACCACACTATCAGTGGGAAGGTAGATGCAGCAGAGAGAGACAGGTAGGAGATCCTGGAGGACCCCAGGGTCCAGGTATGTGGTCTGTCTACTTCCACTCTACTTGCATTCTGGATCTTAATAACCTACTCTCTTCACCTTGCTTCTTGCACTATGTTTTAAATTGGCTGAATGAACCATAAGATTTGACCATCCAAATGTGCCCTGGGAAACTTTGTAATAACTTGCCTGGGGGCGTACTCAGTCCTGGAGCTCCTGGTCCACTCCAAAGCCTGGCCACACTTGGTTCATGCCCTGTCCCTGGCCAGGGATTCAGTCCAGCCTGAGCTCTGGGCTCCTTTTGCCCTCTGACTCCAGTCCCTGTGGGCGGTCACACCCAGAGCCCCTTTGTGAGGTAAGCTAACACCTCTGCTGCTGCCCAGGTGAGGGGCTTATGACAGGGATCCTGCTGGCCCCCAGATGTCCACAGGACAGGAGAGCCACTGGTATCTCCTCTCAATGTGGAGGCTCTCGGCCCTTTTGTCTCACCCCTCCTGATGGATACATCTTTGGCTTTGCAGTGAATCAGTAGGAAGAAAAAGCACCTCCATGTCCCTTTCTGTCAGGCCCTACTATGTGACCCCATGGTTTTAGAGGAAGGATGAAACACCAAACAGCTAGACTCAATGAATTTAGACTGAGAGGCCCTCAGGAGAGGAAGTGGTCAGTGGTGCCTGGGACAGGACCAGGAGGCCCTTCCAGCCAAGTCAAAGCTGTCAGCAGGCAACATGCTTCTGTTGAATGAATGAGTGAAAGAATGAACGAGTGAATGAGTAAACTAATGGATAAAGGTGCCTGTACTGATCCCAAGTGTCCTTGTTAAACTTATCTAGCCCCATCTTTAAACTTGTCCCAGATAAGGATTCCTGATTCTGCTTACCTCACCCTTGGAATTTCCTGTTTGTGGTTCTTGGGATCCTGCCCAAGCCAGGACCCACTAAGTGCTCGTGTCTTAGTGCTTGTGTGGAGGCAAGTCTGAAGACCTGGCAAGTTTGGAGATTGATAGTTATTTTCAAGGTAAATACAGATGATCACAACACGGACCATACCCTAGACATGAAAGATAGATTCCCAAACAGAAAGTCAGTCACAGGCCCACAAAGCCTTGGAGTCACCTGGTTAAAAGTTTAAATATTTGAAATAAAATCATGAGCTTAAACAGGGTTAGCTTTTCTCAGTATGTGCAAAACACAGAAGCCATAATGGAAAAGAGTAACAAATTCAGCCACACATTTTGTATAACAAACACACACACCACAAAGGAAAACACAGGATAATTTGGAACATACTTGGCAAAGGATTAATTTCCCTTTTATGGAAAAAAATCTCTTTAAAATCCAAATGAAAAAGACAATTTCCTTAATTTAAAAATGAACCAATGATTTGAACAGACAGTATAACTCAAGGGTCCATCATAGTTTTGGCCACACATCCATTGTTTGAAGACAGCTGCCTTTGGTGGGGCCTCTCTCCAGCTGCTCCTGTTGGTGTACCTTCTACCTGACATCTTGTGTCTAAAAGTCATCCAGAGAACATTGTACAGCACAGAACACAGTTATCACTGGATATAAAAATTTTTTGTTGGCATTTGTTTTTCTTTCAGCACTTTAAATATTTCTTCTCACTGCCTTCTTGCCTCCATGGATTTTGATGAGAAGTCAACACTTAATCTTTTTGTGACTCCCTTGTACTCAGCAAATTGCTTTTCTCTTGCAGCTTTCAGAATTATCTCCTTTTCCTTGTCCTTCACAGTTTGACTATTATGTGTTTCAGCCTGGTTCTCTTCAAGTTTATCCTGTTTGAAGTTCATTGGGCTTCCTGAATATATATAGTTATGTATTTCATTAAATTTTGAAAAATTTCTGCCATTATTTCTTTGAATATTCCTTCTGCCCCTTTCTCTGTTTCTTCTTCTTCTGGGCACCCATATTGCTCATGTTGGTACATTTGATGTTGTCCCACAGGTGTTTTAGGCTCTGTTTACTTTTTTCATTCTTTTTTCTTTCTGCTTCTCAGCCTGAATCATTTCAATTGCCTCATCTTCAAGTTCACTGAATCTCTCTCCTGCCAGATCCAATATGCTACTGAAACTTCCAGGGAATTTTTCATTTCAGTTATTGAGTTCTTCAACTCCAGTATTTCTGTTTGGTTCCTTTTTAAAACCTCTAATCGCTTTACTTAGGTTCTCATATTGTTCATTAATCATTTCCCTGATACCCTTTCGTTCTTCCTCTGTGTTTTCCTTGATCTGCTTGAGCATATTGAAGATCATGTTCTTAAAGTCTTTGCCTGTGATGTCTAAAATCTGGTCTTCTTTGTTAAGGTTTTCTGGATTTTTACCTTGTTCCTTTGAATTGGCCATCATTCTCTCTCTTTGTTTTTCTAGTAATATTTTGTTGCACACTGTACATTTTAATATTTTTAAGTATTTTCTCTAGGATTTAGTCCCTGAGCTATCTGTTCTTTATGTTTTTTGCATCCACTTAATGATATGACAGATTTCCTTGAGTACCAGTATCTAACAATAACATGCAAACCAATGAAAAAAAGCACAGTCAACAGTCTTTTCAAATTAGCTCTGCATTGGCTGCTGCTCTCCTTCAGAGTTTAGTCTTCCTTTCAAGAGGATCAGTCCAAGGCAAAAGTGAAATAAAGGATCATCCCCATCTTTTCTGAGCCTCTGTCTTGTCCTGGTCTTGACTCAAACTTGCACTTGCTTGTGGCCTTAGGAATGTTCCCATTTACAGGAATTCAGATGTCTCTTCTATTCTTTATTAATTAGACTTCTCCCACTCCTGATGGTTCTAAGAAATGGCTTAATGCAGGTAATCCTTTGCTCTAGGCTGCTTTGATTTAATTATTTTTTTATACTGCTTAGCTGACCATAAAGTTCTTCTGCCTACAGTGGATGCTCTGACAAGACAAGCCAGAGATAAGTTTCCTGATTCCGATAGATGGCACTGACACACAGGCATTGCAGTATGTGCATAGGGGTTACTATGCTCCCTCCAGAACACTGTCATGGATCCATAATGGGAGTGAAGACTGGCTCCACACCAAGCCAGGGAGGGGGTGGTGGAGGGATTAGCAAGGACACCATGAGCTTCTCCTATCATTTTTTAAAGCTGCATTTTCTTGATTCAGCATTCACCCAGTTACTTTGACTCTTTGGCTGATTTCTGTAGTTCTGAGGAAGATGTTTCTTCCAGTTTTTGCTAGTTGTTCAAAGATTCTATGACAGAACAACCCTGGAGCCCCTAATGCCCCCATCTTGGTCACCTGGAAGTCTTCTACATAGATTGTTTTCATACTCTCTCTAGCTATAGCTTTAGCATAAGTCACCAAATGTGAATTTCTGATTGAGTTATTTTTAAAGTTTAAATATAGATTGTAATTAGTGCTTCAAAAATACAATATATATTAAACTCTTATCAGCAGTGTATATAAGCACATTTTATTATTTTGGAAGTTAGAATAATAGTACTTTTTTAAAATAAGGGTAAAAATCTTAAAAACTTGGAATCAGAAAGACCTCTATAAGCATGATAAGAAATCCAGGTACTGTGAATAAAAATATTGATAATGGATTGTGCAAGTAGTCAATTTAAAAAAAAAGACTAAAAAAAATACAATATAAAACTTTGATAAAGTTCATGAACACATAAATCTTAGGCGGAAAAAAGCATAAAGGTCTGTAATAAACATGTGAAAATAAGTTTAACTTCCTCAACAATAAAAGTTACATTATCCAAAAGTTCCATTGTCACTTTCACTTACACATTGGAAAAAAACTTAAACACAATGACAATGTCTGGTTGATAAGTCACCTTTGGATATCTTCAACAGTGTGGGAATCAGTCAGCCTTTGTTAATAGTGATTTAGCAATCTCTGATGAACATTTAAAAGTTACATATTCTGCAACACAGTGTTCCACATCTAGGATAAAATTCTTGCCTATATGCACTAAATCAACTGAAAATTATTCACTGCAACACAGTTTCCAATAGTTTTTTAAAAAGGAATGGGGAATGAGGAATTGCTGAAATATGTATCAATAGTAGACTGTTAAATAAGATATGTAATGTCTATGAAATAAGATCTAAAGAAACTAACCAAATTATGTGCATGTACTGACAAGGAAAGATATCTACTGTATATAAATTTTATAAGCAAGTTGCAAAACAGTATGCAGAGAATGATCCCAGTTTTGTAAACAACAAAGATAATGATTTATTAGGTTCAGAGAAAATGAATCTGGAGATTTCAAACCATTCCCAGGCTTGTCCATGTGGGATGTGATTACAGGAGAATTTCACTTTCTAAATGAGATTTTTGGTAGTGCTTGGTCTCTTAATAAACAGAATTACCTTTAAAATTTTTTCCAAGTTCCATAATAAAATTCAAATAGCAGAGAAGGCCTTAAAATGATGAAAAGCTAGTGCTCACCTAACTTCAGTGAGGGCTGAATTACAGACCCCAACAAATTCATGATCTTAATCTACATCCGCGTAGGTGTGAACCCATTGTAAACAAGACCTTTTGAAGATTTCTTTTTAGTTAATTTATGAACCAGGGTGGGCCTTAATCTAGATTGCTGAAGTGTTATAAAGAGAACCAGGAAGTCACAGAAACCCAAAAGGAGAAAACATCACCAAGTGACAGGGAACAGAGATGCAAGCCAAGGAACCCCAAGGATTGCTGAAAGCCAGCACCAGAATGCTACCCTCTTCGGGGAGAAAGCGAGCCTTGCTATATCTTGATTTTGGACTTCTTTTAGCCTCAATAGCTTGAGCCGCTAAATTCCAATTGTTAAGCCAAAATCAGTTTGTGATCTTTGTGATGGCAGCTCAGGCAAACTGAGATACCATTCCAGTTTCATTCCCCAGGAATCATGAAAGTATAAGGTGTTTTTTGATAGGAAAGAAGAGAATTTAGTTCATATACTAGCTCTTTATTCTTCCTTTTTATTATCACTGAGCATGGATAGATAGAAATTTCTTACTTTTGTAAGTTTAAAAATATAATTAAGCCTTTCCTCTGATCCACCAATTTTGAATCTCTGTAGGATTAAGGATGATAGCAGCTCCATCTTTTCCATCCCCACGCCCCACCTTTTGTTTTCAACAGTATCATTTACTCTTCCTCTCACAACTATGCTTTGCCCATCAGGTGACTTAAAAAGTTGAAAATTAAAAAATAGACAAGTAAACACAGAGATCTAGAGAGCTGACATGGTATGATTTCTATGTTTCTAATATTTTATTATGGTCCTTCATTTGATGGCAGATGATTGACTGAGGGTAAAAGGCTATTGAAATACTGAGGTTGAGAGAAGAAGGTGGCTTCTACTGGGGTGCAAGCAGACAGGGGAGAAGTGAGTCAAGTCTGAGGCTATGAGTTGATTGAACTACCATGTGGTCTGAGAAGGAGGTGTTACAGGTGACTCCCAGAAAATAGGTAAAGCTGTGGTGGTGGTGGCATGTACCCAGGTGGGAATGGGGTGAAGTGGGTTTGGGTAAGAAATGTGAAGAGTTGAATGTGGGGCAAACAAAGTGGCAGGTACATGCAAGATATACCTGGTTCAGGTAGTTCTCACCCTACTCCCATTCCCAATCCATCTCTAGCCCATAACCCCATTTTCTATTCTATTACCACTTATGAATATTGGAAATGGCCATACTTATTTGCTCATTGGTCTGTTTTCTGCCACCCCCCACATTATATAAAGAGGAAATTTTCCACCTATGATGGCTAAATAAAGTTCACTGATCAATTTAGACCAGGTTCTATTCTGATCATGTGTGTTTTTTGCAGCATTTACTATTATCATCAACAATGTAATGATCATTCTGTGCACACCTCCTTGTTCATACCCAATTTCTCATTTAGGACAAATTCCAGAAAAATCATATAGTCAATAGGTATGTAAATCAACAAGTTGCATCTCCCCCAGCTTTGTGAAAGCAAATGAGTGTGCATCCGTGTGTGTATGAAAGGGTGGGGAAGAGGTGTGGGGGAGAAAATCTACAAAAATTACAGTGCATATAATTCAGTTGACTATATTATTAGATGCCTGAAATCAGGAGGCAATGGTCTTTAAATAGGCCTAAAGATTGGCGTATACCTCAATCACAGGTGAAGGCCAGAGGTAAGAGGTGAGAGGGGTGTGGAAAAGGAAATAAGGGAAGAAACTAAGAGAGAAAAAAAATGTAAGCCCACTGGGAAAAAAGGAGGAAAGAGGCTGGTTTTAAGGGAGGCAAGGGGTCAACGGGGGCCAGTGAGCAAACCAAGAGAAGGACAAAGGAACGGTGGATGCACTGAGGACTTCTGCTCCCCTCCCACTTCTGCATCTTCCAAAGCCTTGAACTTTTACCATTCCCCTCCCTCTGGGCTGAGGGGCTGAGGAGCTAGACTTGCTGCTTCCTGCAGCTTCCTCCTCCTTGCCTCCACCCACACCCCAGGTGGATTAATTTAATGCATGATCCATTCTCACTTATCCACCAAAGCTCCTGAAGAATCAGCCCTTGTTCCAGAAACCTCCCCAGGGCAGGGTGTCAGGCTGGACAGATATACCTCACTGGTTTGGGGTCTCCTTGTTCTCATTTACTGTGTGCAAAAAAAAAGCTCCCCTGTCACAGAAGGGTGGGGTGGTTTTCTGTGTCACCTTGTAATTCCACCCAATTTTGCTTTCTCTATTTTAAGGCACATATAGAATTTGGGGTGCATTTGGGTTCAGGATTATTAAATCATCAAAACGAATCACCCTTATGACATTAAATAATGGATTTCTTTGTTTATTATTTCAAGTACTATTTCCTGAGGGTCTCGTGCAAGGCCCCCACTTTTCTAACTACAGAGGGTGAAGGTGGGGCTGCCACAGAACTTGGAAGGTGGAGGGTAACCCTTAAGCAGGCGCCATGCCTGGACCCACACCATGGAGTGTTCTCTTTTACCAGTTGCTGGGTTTTCCAGGTGAATAGTCACACCCAAAAAGAGATTATCTCCTCTTTTCTAATGTTTATGCCAGTTCTTTCATTTTCTTGCCTCATTTCATTTTCTGAACCGTTGGAGACAGGCAGCCGGTCCAGTTCTCCAGGCTTGTGTTCATTATGTTTACATATAATCTTTCTTGCTCATGTTTTTGAGTTATCCCTCAGAACATTAGATTATGAGATCATCGAGCCTTAACAAATGTGAAATTTTTCTTTTAATAAGGGAATTGAATCCACTCACTTTTTGTGATTGGTAATTCTTTTTTAAAATCCATATATACAGCTAATTTATTTTCTTTTCTTTTAATCATGATTTCCATTTTTTTCTTTTTTCCTTAACTGAAGCTTGCCAAATTAAATTAGGTTTTTGTTTGTTTAGTGGGTTTGGATTAGTTTGGTTTGCTCTTCTAGTGAATTGGGAGTTCGCCATCAGAGTTCTCTTATGTATTAATGTAAATTTATATATGTTCACTATGAATGCCACTGTTTTCTCAATAGCTCTAGCCTCTATCAAACAACAACCAAAAAATTATAAGGATTTTACTTTTTCTGCTCACCCACCAGCCTAATCAAATCTAAATATCTTGTGAAAATCATTATTTTATATAAATAATTTAAAAATTTTAGATAACACTGACAGCAGTTATATTGTCTTAAATATAATGGGTACTGACCCCTTCGATAGCTGCTGTATCCCTCATACATTAAGAGACCTCTATATTTTTTTATTGGTTTGTATCTTTTTTTTTTTTTTTTAAAGAAATAAACACTTCTTTGCTTTTTTATTCATGGTAGTTTTTTGTTAGTTTTTTTAATTGACTTTTTTATTTTTTATTTTTTTAATTTTTGGTACAGTTCTATGAATCAGAACCAAGATCAAAGGGCAGCATGCTCACTTTTTCCAATTAGAATATCACATATGTTTCCTCTTTTTCCTTGGCAAAAGCACCTCTTGAGTGTTGCGGGAAACCAGGCTTGGGTTGTGACAGTGTTAACATCAGAGGCTCTGGCTCACTAGGTCCCCAAGATTTAAACGACCAGTGACACCAAGAAGGACCAGCAAGAAGGTGGCAGGATATACGTCCTTCTTCTGCTACCTCCTCCCACTGGTTTGCTGTAGACCTTGTCCCATCAAAGAGTTGCAAAATGTTAGTTCTATTGTCACTATTACTTCTGAGCTGGCACAGACTTTGCTGTTGCAACTTCAAAGTAGGCCAGGGACAAAAGAGGGAGTGCAGTGTTGCTGCCAAAGAACAAAAGGTTCTCAGATGGATAGAGAAGAAGGGCTCAAGTTAGGAAACCCCCGGTTTTTATTTACCACTCAGGACCCTGCAACATGGACAGGAATGGGAGTCTGGGGGCCACTCTTGGGTAAAGAATCGCTGGATGGTAATGATGCTGTTCTCTTTCTCCCCTTGGCCCACGTCTTCTGCCCCCCATGCGCCTTACTACGGACCCCACAGGGACAGGTCCCAGAGCTTTCCAACATAGCAGGCTCACCCCAAAGCATGTACATGTGCAAGGGCCCAGCTTGCACTGCTTCTGGAGCCTCAACTGCCCCTCCTGCCAGGCCCTTCATGCCCACAGTTGGCCCCTCACAGGAAATGGTGCACACACAGGCGGTGGATGTGTGCCTGCTGGAGCTCATTGGAACCACTCACTCAGCCTCACCTTCCCAGGCAAAAAGAACAGGACTGCAGAGCTCCATCTTTTGTAAAAATAAGGAGCTTGACACCATTGTGGAACCGGTTTCACCTTGCTCAATAGTGGCAGGGAACTTGGCCCACCAGGGAAGAAGGCCCAGAGCTGGCTGCAGATTAGAGTAAGAACTACTCAAAATCCAAGAGATTAGGCCCTCTCCCTGCCTTTGCTAAGTGCTGGTACATAATGGATCCATGAAGAATGGGTGATGAACCATTTTCCTTCCCAGGCTCATTTGCTTTTTAAAAGGTGTTAATACAAAAGTAATAGCATGTACTTTGAGCATCAGCTGACAGTCTTTTATGGGGACCTTTCCCTGGGACACAGTGCTTTATCCCTGCCTCTGGGAAAATCCTCCATCCTGCAAGTAGAGAACAGCTTTAGGCCAATTGAGGAGAGATTTGGAGGAGGTTTGAGTGGAGTGGCAGGGGCCTGGAGAAATGAAGCACTTATTTTAATAACTTTATCTGTGCCCTACAGCCTGAGATGGCTCCAGCATTTCTGTAGTAGAAGAGTTCATCGAAAGCAATCTTGATGGAAAAGGCCCTGTCTTGAATCTGCCTTTCCACAATTTAAATGAGTGAGAAAGATTCACTTGCTTATATCTGGACATAGGAGGAGCTGCTGATGAGTCTAATCATGGGGAAAGGTGCCAAGCCCTCAATTCACACATCGGGTCCAGCTAGGCCCACCGGAGGTCCACTGCATATCTTGTTTGGACCAATTTCAATTGATTCTCCCTCCCTAAGTGCAGCCTCTGATGCAGGTTGTAACACTTCCCCTGCACCAACTACCTGCTGGGCATCCTTCCCTCTCACCAAAATCACACCTAGCAAGCAGAAATGGGTGTGTGCCGACAAAGCCAGTGAAGACTGTGGCTACCATCTTGTAGACAGTCCCATGTACAACCTACCCCAACATCCAGTCCCGCCACTACGATCTGTCTTAGGGCCGTTGCCCTGGCCCAATTCCATCAGGGAGTCACAAGTAAAGGTATACAAATGTAGCCATACCCAAGATAGGGAGAAACGACCAACACGTCTCTGTAGCTGTTGAAACTCACCCAGTATTTCCATTACCATCCTGGTTTAATTTCCTAGCTGCTAAAACAAATGCCATACAGTGGGTTTTCTTAACAATAGGAATATACTGGCTCACAGTTTCAGAAGCTACAAGGCTTGGTCCCTCCCTGGGGTGGGGTTCCTTGGCTTTTCCATCACATAGCAATGCACATGGTGGCTTCTTCTCCTTCATTCTCTGGGTTCCCTTGACTTCCAGCTTCTGGCTGCTCCCCATGGCTTCCTTTCTGTGACCTTCTAAGTCTTCCAGTTTTAGGATTAAGATCCATTGATTCAGTTGGGCCACACCTTAACTGAAGTAACCTTATCAAAAGTTCCTATTTACAATGGGTTCACACCCACAAAAACAGGTTAAGATAAAGAATGTGTTTTTCTGGGGTTCACACATCCACTCCCTCAACTCCCAACAACCCCATCTGAGATGACAGCCATGCTGTTCTCCCGAGTTGCAGTGAGCAGGCTGCTGGGTTGAGTCACATGGAAAGGTCCTGAGACCAGGAATTGGAAGAACTGAGGCAGAATCATGTCTTCCATGCCTGGCCTGTGGTTGTATCTTATGCATGAGCATTTGGGTGTCCATGGCCTGGGGCACATGTCCCAGGTGTTCCTGGTGTCCAAGGGATGACACAGAACCAACCACTGCTTTTAACCTCACTTCTCATTGTGGGGTTCCTATGAGCCAGCCAAGACTGTGAAACCCCTTTCCCTTATGTTCAAACATGGTCATGCCTAAGAAGGAAAGTGATTAGCTAGTGCTGGTCACCAGGTAGCCAGGCAGAGTGCCTACCTGTACAGACAGGTAAACTACTGTAGGAATCTAGTGGGAGGACCTTGCTCCATGTGCCGGCCCCTCCACCTCCACAGCTCCAGCCCAGTCCCATAGTCACTGTAGTGACCCAGATCCCATTGCTCCTCTCTTCATGCCCCATTGCCCCGGCCCTCTGTCCTCTGCTTTGCATGGCTCCCTGGAGCTCTAGTCTTCCCAGGGCCGAGGCCAAGTCCAGCTGACCTAGGTGGGGATGCTTTCCATATGATGGGTCATAGGAGGGCGGAAACCTTGTTGGGGAGAAGACAAAATATCTCTGGGCAGGGGTGGGAGTCATAGCCAGTGAGGGTCCCAATGGTGGTGGCAGTAGTCATCCCCAAGAGCAGTGTTCAAAGAAAAGGTTGTCCAGGTGCTGGTGACCTACATTCATCAATCTAGAGAGAGGAGGGACTGATATGAGGGGCTGAGGAGATTCTCAAGTCTGCCCCATGTGAGTCAGTGACCTTGAACTGATCCAACTACACAGGTCCAGTAAAAAGTTGGGGAACAGGGGCCACAATTTATTTTTATTAATTCCATTGGTCTACAGAAGAGACCAAGTGATTTGTATGTAAGGAAAATGCACTAAGTAATGACAGACATGTCAATTATGCTTCAAATGAAGGGAGAGGAATGAGAGCAACAAGAGGGAGGAGGGAGAGGAAAGAGAGGGGAAGGGGAGGAAGGAAAAAAGGAAAAGGAGGGAAGAGAGAAAGGAGAAGGGGGAAGGGAAAGAAGAGGAAGGAAGGACAGGGGAGGGGGGAAGAGAAGATGGAAGGGAGAGGGAGGAGAGAGAGGAAAGGGAGGGAGAGAGAGGGATGGATGGAGGGAGGAAGAACATTCTCATAGATGATGAGACCAGTACCCTAAGTCATCTCTGAAGCAATTGCTTCTCAGAACTATCTGTGGCTGAGAACTCCTGGGATCCTGCCTTTTGGCACTAAAGAGAAAAGGGAAGAAAAGCTGGAGATAAGACTAAGGATTTCAGAAGGGGCCAGATCCCCAGGCATGAGTGGTAAGGAGTCAAAACATTAGCATGAAGTCTTTGGGGAGTAATTTTTCTAAACAGTTCTATGTGGTTTCACAGATGAAGTCTGTGTGAAACCATCTGGTTCTTTTGGGGGCAATTTCAGATTTCTCTGAAGAATGGAGCAGAGGGAAAGGAGGGCGAGGTCTGAAAGTCAGAACTTAGGGCCTGGGAAGTTTTAAATCCTGGATCCTTGGAACCCTAAATGCTTCCATGCAGGAGTGGAGGGAGCAATTCTGATGAAGCCTCCTTGATTCACAGAGAATCGTTTTTTAATTGGGGTAAGTGTATTAAGCTCAAATAATGTAAATATATGCTTCAGATCCAAACCATGGCCTCATAGTTTGGTGAGAATCTTGAGAAGGAAGACAAGGAAGCAGAGGAGGGGCCTCATTTGAGGGAAGCAGGGGGAATAAAGTTGAAGTGGGATGGGGAGTGTGAAGGTTTGGCTAATGTGTCGACTCAGCCAGATAGTGGTGCCCAGTAGCTTGGTCAAGCAAGCTCTGGGCTAATTGTAATATATGGACATTTCATGGACTTTCATCATCAGTGAGTTGATTGCATAGATGGCTGATTACATCTACAATCAACCAAGGAAATTGCCATCAATGAGAGACATTTTATCCAATTAGTTGAAGGCCTTAAAGGGGATGTGATTCCAGCATTCAGAGAGAAAAGTCCCAGCTCCACTTTGGACAGTGAATGCCTTCTGGGAACTCATCAAGGATCTTCATTGGAGCCCTTGCTTTGCAGCCTACCCACAGAATTTGGACTTGTGCATCCCCAAGGTCATGTGAGAGAATTTTATAAAATCTCATACTATTTACAGGTATTTCCTCTCGAGTCTTTTTCCCTAGAGAACCCTAATACAGGGAGGAATGAGAATTCCAGGCAGAAGCTGAAGAGGAAGAGACGAGACAAGTCTCTTCACTTGTCCATTTTGTGACATCAGTTAGGCCAAACAGAGAAACCATCTTGTCTGGGACAGAAATATTGAAGTCCACCTACCAGGCCATGTGAGGAGAAACCCAGTTCATGCTTGTGTATTTGAAGAACAATTGGCTTCTGTTGAGGATTGAATCATGTCCCCCACAAAGGGCATGCTCAGGTCCCAATCCCTGATCCTGTGAGTGTGAACCCATTTGTAAATAGGACTTTTGAAGATGTTATCAGTTAAGATGTGGCCACACTGAAGGAAGGTGGACCTTAATGCAATATGGCTGAAGTCCTTATCCACACACACACACAAAAATAAAAATCAGAAGAAGAAGCTGAAAGTTGATGTGTTGTCATGTAATGGAAAACCCAAGTACCAAGGATCGCTGGCAGCCAGCCCCGGAATGTTACAGAGGGAGGAGGGAGAGGAAGCATTGCCTTGCTGATGCCTGAATTTGGACTTCTCCTAGCTTCAAAACCATGAGCCAATAAATTCCCATTGTTTAAGACAACCCATTGTATAGTTTTTGTTTTAGAAGCCAGGAAACTAAAACAGCCTCCTAAATATTACCAACACACCCTTTAAAATAGACACATCTGTTTTTAATGATTACTTTCTTCAAGTGATTTTTATTTCCTACTATCCTCTCTGTTCACCTACTTCCTTCTCACATTCCCTAACATCCCTCCATATCTCTCTTTGTCTCTGTATCACACACACACACATGCATACACATACCACATATGCCTTGCTCTTGAGGTTTTATCACCTTCTCCTTTCTCTTTTTGCAACAATTGTTTAAATTTATATAAGAAAAGCACAAAGTCCCCCAATTCATGGAGATATCATGGAGAGGACTGCTGGTCTACCAATGGGGTCTCCCAACACAGGTGGCCTGTCCATTTGGGACTCTCAGACAAGAGGGAGCCTCACACCAAAGGTGGCTTCTAAAGGAACCTGTTAAGTTAGCACCACTGGGTTCAGACCTCCTAAAGGAGGTCTTACCCAGTCACAAGGGCTTCATCCTCAGTTTCATGGTGGGGAATGAAATTAGACCCTCACTCCATTCTTTGTACTTGGGACAAACATCTCTGGTGGTGAAGTCAAGCTGGGCAGAAGGAGTGACCACCCTGGATGCCAGGAAAGAGGAATTGGACATTCCCATTATTAGTGACCACATAACAACCTGAAACTGAAAACCAGAAAGGCAAGCAGAGAGGAATGAGTGAGGAAAGCATATTGGTAACAGCCTTGGTGAGCCATTGCTCTTTTTTTTCCAAAGAGAAGGCAGAGATCATGGTTGAACAAATGTTTCAGAATCTCATTAGGCATCTGCACATTGTTTCTTCATCACAGTGAACTCGCCATTCCAGGGCAACGCTCCTACCAAAAAGTTGCAAATTGCTTTCTGAAAAAGAAGACAACAACAAAAATCAGAAATACGAAAATGTGTCCCATTGTTAGTTGTCAGCTCTGGAATGTGCTAGAAGTGGGTCACCCTCAATGAATGGCCCCAGGAATCTGCTGAGCCAGGGGTTTCAGAGTTTCAGAGCCTTCTGCCATTTCCCAGAGGGATCCTTGATCAAATCTTAACCACAGACAAACACATATTAACTATCATAATAATATTGGCAGGAGATTAGATGTCAACAATTTTAATTCTCTTTAATTTTGTCTACAATGTAAATAAAGCAACTCTATAGTAGATATAAACAAATGTATGTTATTTTAATAGTTAAGTAAGTCAGGGTAAGAGCAATTTAGAGGATTCTGGGGCCCTAATATGTATTTTGTTTCAAAGAACCTTCAAAATACCATTGAAATGGCAAACGAAATATTGTGTGTGTGATAAATGGATGGTTGGAAGGAAGGATGGATGGATGGATGGATGGATGGATGGATGGACGGACGGACGGACGGACAGACGGACGGACGGACGGACGGACGGATGGACAGACAGATGGACAGAAATGCAGACAGATAGCAATACTAGAAAACAGCAAAGTCTATCTTAAATAGTCTGGAGACATTGAGGCACTCCCAAGAGCTAAGAGGCAGATGGAGTCAAAGAGAAGGAAGGAATTTTGATCCTTGCTGAATATTGGACACATGCAAAGGAGATGGTTTTATAGGCTAATTACATTTAATCTTGGGAACTGAGTCTTGGTCTTTGGTCTTTAAACAGATCCAGAACAGAGAAAAAAATGGAAAGCCCCATTCTCACTATACCAGATCAGCAAAATTCCATAACCATAATGTGGCAAAGAAATAAATTGTAACCCAAACTCACCTAGGAAATAGGGAACAAAATACTAGGAATTAAAGCCAATTGCCCATTATATGATTACTGTCCTTAGTGCAGCTCTTTGCAGAGCAGTAATATGAAGTACCTGTGCTGTTTGTACCTAGAAATACTGCCATGAAACTTGTGTAGGTGCATATGTTTGTGTACATGTGCATAAGTGTGAGTAAGCATGCATGGGGGGGGTCATTGAGCACATGTATGAATATATGTATGTGCATGTGTGCATGTGAGTGTGTGTGCACCTTGCCAGTGTGTACATGTGTGTGAGCATGTACATGTCCATAAGTGCATGTGAGTATGTGTACATGTGTAAGAATGTATTGCAAGTATGTACATTTGTCTATGTATGCGCACAGTTGTGAGTGTGTGTGTATGTGTTTGTGTTTATCAAGTGCTTCAAATGATTCTTAACATCAGGGATGTTTAAGAATAGTTAACATATAAAATCAAAATGGATGAACCTGAAGGGCACTATATTGAGTGAAGCAAGCCAGGCACAAAAGGACAAATACTGTATGATCGCACTATTATGAACTAAATATATTGTGTAAACTCATGGAGTTAATAATTAGAGTATAGATCACCAGAAAATAGAAGGAGGGTAGAGAATGGAACGCTAAGGGTTAATCTGTGCAGAATTGGTTTTTAAAAAAAAGGTCGGTTGTAAATCTTTGGAAAAGAATAGAAATGGTTAAAGCATATCATGGTGTTTGTAACTAGCAGTACTATTGTATGGGTATGGCAGTGGTTGAAAGGAAAAGGCTAAGGTCATGTATATTACTAGAAGGAAAGCTAAAAACTAACATGGGAATCTATAAGATAGTAAAACCTCATGTAAAACATGAATATGGGTGATATTGCATATATAATCTTGTTTTTACAAAATATAAATACAAATATACTAGAGAAGGAAACAGAATAGCAGCTATGTATGGAAGGGGAAGCATAGGAAAATTGAGAGGTGATGTGTTTTGGTTGTTTGTTTGGGATTTTTGTTTATTATTATTATTATTATTGGAATAATAAAAGTGCTCTAAGAATGATTGAAGGGATGAATGCACAAATATGCAGTTACACTGACTACCATTGATTATATACTTTGCATGAGATTTATGCTTTATTAATATGTATCAATAAAATTGATTTGTTAAGAAAAAAAGTTCCTAAATAACCTAGTGGCCTACTGAACCCCTACTGAACTATGTTAAAAGACATTCCGGAAATGTTAGAAACAGTTCAACATTAGGGACTCTAAAACTTTAATTAATCATACTAATGCGTCAAAGAAGGAAAATTATTCAATATACTTGGGATATGCTGAAGGAATATTTGATAGAAGAAACACAATTTTAAAAATAACTCACAAATAGTTATGAGTTAGGAACTTCAGAAATCAAAGCTTAATATTTAATAATAGTATATAAACACTGCAGATATTCCCATGAAATTCAGAACAAAAAAATGTTCAGAATTGTTACTCTTCAGCATTATTCCAAAGACTTGGACAGAAAGAAACAAAGTTTTTATTATTAAGAAACATGTATTTGTGCCTTAAAATCCAAAAAGTTCCTTGGAAACCTTAGATACAAGAGGCCCCATGCAGGCCAAAACCAAGACACACAGGCCAAAAGCAACTGCCTTGTGGAAAATATAAATTCAAATATGTATATTCCTAAAAACAGTAAAACATAAAGTAGTCTAACATAATCATAAAAGCCTGAGTGGCCTTAGTACATGCTCACTGCTTAAGTGCTTGTCCTGGTGGGCTACCAGCCGGAAATGGTAAGACACCTTTCACTTGAGCATACAGGGGCGGTTTAGGTCAAACATAATAGAAATTAATTGTACCTTACAATTTCCAATGCTGTGGCCAGTTTTCAAAGTGTGGTCCCTACACTAGCGGCAGAAGCCTTACCTGGGATCTTGCTGGAAATGCATTCTTGGAGCTGCTGAACCAGACACTTTGCAGGTGGAACCTGGGCACCTGGACTGTACCAAGGCCTTCCAGGGATTCAGACACTTACATTGGAGAACAGCCAGTACAAAGAAAGGGGCTGAGGCACACCAAGGTTCCCTGGTGGGCAAACTCCAGAAAGCCTGGGCCATTTACCAGTCTTTAGACTAATCACTGTGAAAGTGAACAACCTGGGCTTCTCCCTACCTCAAAGACCAAGAAATACAGGCTTGA
Source organism: Tolypeutes matacus (assembly GCA_026826555.1). Taxonomy (NCBI): domain Eukaryota; kingdom Metazoa; phylum Chordata; class Mammalia; order Cingulata; family Chlamyphoridae; genus Tolypeutes; species Tolypeutes matacus. The sequence goes on from JAKSZT010004976.1 coordinate 1,932,495, forward strand.
GGCCAAAGACACCTGGACCAAGTCAGCCCTTGGGTGGGACGCTGGACTTTCCTGACCTTATTTTTGTCACCCACCTTTTCCAGTTTGGAGTTTTCTTGAATGACACAGTTTTCACTGGTGTTTAAAGGCTTTCTGCAATTGGTGCGGGCAATTTCAACATCGATAAAATATTCCATACGATCTGTGACCTGTCAAGTAGAAATTGTGCAATTTTATTTAAAAAAAAGTTTTAATTTACATCAAAGAGTTTTAGCAAATACCAAAAAAGTCACTCTCACTCTTGTACTCTCCCCCTTTTCTCCTTCTCCCTCTCCCTTTTTTCTCCCTTTCCTCCCTATGTCTCTCCCTCTTTCCTCCCAGACATATCTTAAGGAGAAGGCAAAAGGTACTGACTGCTTTGAGTTCTTTGCTTGCTGAGACTAATTATGATCTGGAGCCGGATACTGAAAATGCTTCTTTCCAGTATGGAGCCTCTTCAAAGCCAAGTAAAGAGTAGTAGGAGGAAGATGGGGTTGCCAGAACCATTGGCTTTCCTGGGCCCTAGATGCTACAGGTTCCCCAATTCCTTTCACACACACACACACACACACACACACACACACACATCTCTCGTCACATTGACTCTGGTGAAAGCACCTGATCTCTTGGGCTTTCCCCATCCGTGTCCCCTCCCACCACTTTAGTGCAATGGTCTCCAAGGGGTCATGCAAGCAGAAGTTTACCCTTCTTATTCTCTATGGAATCTTTAATGAGTAGAGGAGCAGGCAGCTTAGTGTAAGAAATCAGTATTTGCTGAATCCATTCATGGCTGAATGCCAGTTAATGTGACACAGGATAACCACTTCAATCTGTGCTCATCTGGTTTTAAACGGTTACAGCAGGCAACAAAGAGTAATGAAACTAGAACTTCCCTGGCCACCAAGAAAGCCCATGGTTCTGGTGAATACCAAGCTCCACTCAAAAGTTGCTAGCATGCTTCTACAGTGGCATGGAAAACAAGAGCTATCTCTGCAGGGTCTGATATTCATGTATTTAGTCTGCAGGTATTCTCTGAAATTTAGGCCACCCAGTGACATAGGTGCCTTTTTTCATTTCATATGTCCCACTAAGTTTATTCCTGTGTATTTTTACAAGTTTGTTTTTGTGGTTTTTTTTTTTTTTTTTTTTTTTTTTGATGCTACTAGGAATGTGATTGCCTTTTAGTTGATGGATGGGTAGATAGATGATAGAAAGATGGATAGATAATAGACAGAATATTTTCCAGTGACCTCTAGTAGGTGCCTTGATTCCACCTGGATACTCCTCTTTCCCACTGCCCTTCCTATCATCCCCTGCCATGGCTCAAAACATTTAAGTTCTCTCAGCAGTAGGTTCCAGAGTCTAAAGAGAAGGCTTGACAAACCAATTAAGTCCAGCATGTAAGGGTTCAGTTTCAAGAATCTGAACTAAGAAAGAAGAGGAGTGCTTTTTAATCCAAAATGTAGGAAAAAACGTGATTTCTCTTATCAAATATTTACAAAGTTTTCATTCCAGCGCCATCCTCTTGATTTGATTTGCTCTCAACACTATTCAAGTTTGGATAAGTATGGGTTTCCTGTGCTGTACCCATGCTCCTCACAGCTGAGGAGGTGGATGGGAGGAGGTGATGGAGAAGGAGTTTTCCCTGGACTGGTGGGATTAGATGTATCTGCACATTAGGTCCAGTTCAACTGGACCCACCAAATTCTATCAAGCCCTTGAATAAATTGGTGTAAAGTATTAGCTGTGCTACCGGGAATCAACAAAGGAGTCTCTGGGGAGAAGCTACATAGACATCAAGAAGTGACAAGCAGAGCTATGGGCTGGATTTGGGAGCTAAGTTTGTAGTTTTTAAAGAACCTTGAAAATAGGTGAAATTGAGAATTAACAGCACTTTCCATTTATAATAGTAATAAATCTCAGCAAGGTCTTGCTCTCTGTTCAACCCCATTCTAAGTGCTGTGATGCAATTCATTTAATCCTCATACCAGCCTCTAGGTAAGGCTGTCAACCCCCTCTTTTACAGGTGAGGAAGCCGAGGCACAGAGAGACTGAGTTACTTGCCTAAGGTCACACTCCAGCCAGTGGCAGAGCTGTGTTCTAATGGAGGCCCTAGCCAAGTGCCCCCATCCCTAACACTGTGCTGAACTGCTGTACACATACCCACTGTTTCTGCTCACCCACCGTTAGAGATTGAATCATACCCCCTGCCCTGGTCCTGTGAGCGTGGACCTGGTTGTAAATAGTAATTTTGATGAAGTTATTAGTTAAGGTGTGCCCAACCTGGGTGAGGGTGGGCCTTCATCCAATATGGCCAATGTCCTTATAAGCAAAGGAAATTGGACATGTAGAAAGAAGCCACGGGATCATCCAGGAGTTGGAAATTAATGGAACCCATAAGAGAAAGAAGACACCACTATGTGCATTGTCACGTGAGAGAAAGGCCAAGGAGCCCCAAAGATTGCCAGCCAACCAGAAGATATTGACACTGGGAGGAAGCAAGCCTTTGAATCTCTGAAACCATGGGCCAATAAATTGCTTTTGTGAAGCCAACTCATTTTATGGTATTTATTTTAGCAGCTGGGAAACTAAAGCCTCCAGCCACAAAAAGACAGGTATCCCTAGATGCTAATTCCAGGGAAACATGAACCTAGAAGGCAGGAAGTGAAGCAGGAGGTCACCTGCTCATGTGGACATCTTCATGGAATCTTTGCCACCCATCAGTCTAAAAATGAGTTTACCAGAGTGACAGTTTTAAAACCCAAACCTAGTGGCATGAATCCTAAAAACTCTTTAACATAATGTCTTTTCTGGCCTTTCAGGGCTCATAAGTTAAATAAAGGTCTTGCCCATTGCCTACAGGGCTGGGAACGGTCTGGTCCCTGACCACCTCTATGGCTGGCCATCCTGGCTGCTTATGGTTGCTCAAATGGGCCTTGCTCTTTCTCACTGGGAGCCTGGATCCTCCTTGTCACCCCTATCTACTCCCTTCTTATAGCAGATATTGTGAGTGATGCTCCACATCATACTGCACCCAAACACACTGCAAGTTCCCATGGTTCCCTGACCAAGGGCTTCCAGCTACCAGCAGGAGTGAAGGGCTCTTGGAGCAGTGTTTAGTCAATGACCAATCAGAGTTGGTGGATAAATACCCCAGCTCCCTTACTTACAGGGTGGTCAACTCTGAGGCAAAATTTGCACTGTCTTTCTGAGGTCCCCAGAGAGGCTGAGTACCAGTTGCCCATGGTGGGCATGTGCTTATTGACTCACCCTGTACTGGCTGCCTTCCCTGCCCTTCTCACATACCCTGTGCCCTCTTGGTGCTTCCTGGGATGACCTCACAAATAAACTACTTGCGATTGAATTTTAGACTTGGTTCTGGGGAAACCCAATCAAAACACTTCCCATCAACCTCCTTACCTGTGTGGCTCATAACTAGTCTTATGGTTTCATTTGCAACACCATTTCTTAAACATCACTAAACTTCACAACATCACTCCCTAAAAAGTGGTGGTTCTCAGCCTTAATTGCATATTGAAATCATCTAGAGAGTTTTAAGACCTACTGAGACCTGGGACTCAGCCCAGAGATCTTTATGATGTGTTATTTTTAGCAAACCAAAGGTAAATTTCTCATGGTTCTTGCAGTCTGCTATAGCAGCATTTGAGGGAGAATCTTTTATACATTTGTAATAAATGAAAAATAAACCTGGTTGCAAATCCTTTCCTTTTTTTTTTTTTTTTTTCAATCTTAAAAACCATGTACCAAGTTTTTGGTTCAAATTGTGTAGCATAAGTTAAACTTTAAATTGCATTCTATTAACCAATATGAGTGTATTTCTGTAAGCATAGTTATGTTGAAATAAACTTAAAAAAAAAAAAAAAAAGACCTTTGCAAGCTCTCCAGAAGAGAAGAGGTGTTGAACATTCCCCTGATGCTTGGGCCCCCATGTACTACATCGTCATAGGCATCACAACTCTCATTTTGAATTTAGGATTCTTCTTTCCAGCTAGACTGCTGGATCTTTCTGAAGACCACAGTCATTTCTGTCCATCTCACCATTGCATCTACAGTAGCTAGGACAGCAGCTGGCTCATTAAGAAGCAGCATGTGAGAAAGCTGTTGAATGCGTATGCTAGTTAGGTACCAGAAAAGAAAACTGTGATATGAATTAGGAAAGTTACAATACCCAGGAAACTTATCATTCTGTTCTTTGTAGTTGGTCTTGTTTGGCCCAGAATCTATTCCCTCATTTCAAAAGGCCACAGGAGGTTGTATTTCTTGAACTCTGGGGAGTGTGGCAACTGAATCTAATCAATATAGGGCACATAAATCATCATCAGCATAAGGTATTGGAAATTCAATGCTGATGACTCATGTTTGCCCAAGGGACTGGGGACATGAGTGGCAGAATGTAAATGGACCCTTCTCCTGCTAATGGAGGCAGCACTGGGAGCATAAAAGCTTAAATAAGCTCTTCCAGTGATGGCCTATCTGTTCAGTCATTTTCAACCCCATCCTGCGAGTTTCACAGTACAATTACAAGCTCCACCACCAACCATTTGACTGAAGCTGAGAATGACAGTCAACTGAAATCTCAACATTGAGGGCCTTTTATGGACCAAAACTGGCAGGGTCGCCAGCTTGCAAACTCCAGGGAGCACCATGCACTTAGCAATCCATATAAGAAATGCTTCCCAGAGCTGTGGAAAAGGATGCATCTTATAAGCAGTAGATTTGTATGCTCCACTCCCACTAAATAAATGTTGGATTAAAAGAATTAAAAAATACAGGAGGTGGAGAGCAGATGTGGCTGAAGTAGTTGAATGCCCGCCTCCCACTTGGGCAGTCCCAGGTTTGGTTCCCAGTGCCTCCTGAATAAACAAAAACAAAACAGCAAGCAAAAGAGATAAAAAAACCAACTCAGGGAAGCTGTTGTGGTTAAGTGTTTGAGCGCCAGCTTCCCACATATGAGGTCCCAGGTTCAATCCCTGGCCCCCAGTCCTCAATAAATATATATAGATAGAGAGAGGTAGGCACTTTTTATTAATTTATGCATTAGAAAGCACCATGTCTCCCTTCCACCCTGCATTCTGGGTTACCTGGATAGGTTTAAAAGTTGCTATGGTGACATGATTGCAAAGTGTTCATAGCACTCAGTTTGTCTCCAGACCTTAGCAAATGCAAGTCATGAATATTTGATTTGTAGTAATGTGGTTAAATCAGGTAATATAACATGTACCATACTAAGTCCAAACATATAGAAAGTGCATACACATGCACTGTATTTGCTATTATTCTATGAGCACATATTTTCTTAAAGCCCTAGAACATTTAGGATTTTCATACATCATCCTTCCTCTCACACGTGCCCACTCTTTCAGTCTGGCTTCCATATAGCTGTCCTTTTCCCATGTCCCACATGGGGAGAGCACCTTTACCTGCATTTGGGCCTGCAGTATCTTGATCACCTGGAAGATGTACTTGTCTTCACTCTCCTTGTTGTACTCTTGCATGGCAAACCACAGACACTGCTTCACATTGGCATTTGAGGAGTTTTTGAGGTTTATTGTCCTCAACGCTTTCAGCTCATTCTTCTGTCGGTTGGTGCTGGCCACCAGGGCCATGAGCATGGCCAACAGAAGCAGGGTGGACCACCAGGGTCTGCTCATGGTCCCTTAGCAGTGGGCACAAGCCAACCTTCTCCTCGTGCTCTCAGGACTGCAGTTTGGGAACTGGAAAGGCAGGGAGTAAGAGGATTGGGAGTGCAGGGCCTCTGCCATTGTGGGTTCAAATATCCTACCACACCAAGCTACCTTCTCTCAGCATCAACCAAAGTGGGTTCTAGTGGGAGCCACTGGGGTCACCCTTTAGGGCTCTTGCTCTCTTTCCCCAAGGAGACCCACTCATGGTATTTGTTTTAGGGAATTAGGGGGTCTCTACTATGACACTTTGCCCTCCTTCTCCTGGCTACGGTCTTGCTTTCAAAGAAAACCACGTTTTAGACCTTGAGATGCCAACGCTGTCCCTATGTGCATCACCACCCACTAATATGAGCTGGCTCTTGGTCCCCTAAGAAGTGACTGAATTCTTGCTGGGTGAAAGCCCCACCTCAGGACCGAGTGTCCTTCCCACCCCAGGTCTCCTGACTCCAGGCCTCCCGTGGACGTCCCAACCTCCTCTAACTCACTGGGCTCCCCTTTCCTTCTTAGACTTGGGCTCTGACCACCAACCCTGGTTTTCCTGTGTCTCCAGACCCCTCAGCTCATGCCTGTGCCCTGGTCAAGTGCCTGGAAGTCACCAGCAGCGCCTTTATGATGTAATCCCAGCACCTGTATCCCTGCCTCAGGAGAGCACCTCTCACTTCCCAGCCTCTGGTCTTTGGGTACAAGTGGCTATAAGAGAGCCATGGTCAGCATGCAGATAGCCACCTGCTTCTGCCCTTAGCATGAGGTCCCTTGGGGGTCTTCCCCAGCTTTCCCAATGTGTGGCCTCAGACTCCACCTCCCTACCCTGTCACATGCCCCAACCCCTGGGCTCTCAGAGGTTCTACTTCTCTGTCCAACAAGTTCTCAGTGGGGAAAGAGGTGGGCATCAGTCCCAAGCAGTGAGGACTTAACTTCTTGACGAAGAGGAGGGGTCATGTATAGGAAATCTACTTCACAAATAAGGGGTGTGACACATTCCAATGTGTGCATGCACCATGTTTTATGTTAACTATCTGCCTATTAATATATTTTTCTGGTTCTCATTGTCAGTTGTTATAATCCAAACTGTAACGAACAACAATTTTCCAAAATCTTTGTGTAATTACGCAAGCATTTCCATATAGTAAAAGACTAGAAGTACAATTGATACCAATGCTTAACATAAATTTAAATTAATATATATTGCCAAATTACTAGCCACTTAAAAATCATATGTTAATGATTTTCAAACTTTGCTGCATATTAAAAGGGCAAAAGGAGTTTTAAGAAGAGCCTGAGCCACACCCAATAAAATCAGAATCTCTGAGAAAGAGGACTAGGTTTCAGTATTTTTTTAGTTCTCTAGAGTTTCCAATGCACACCTGTGGTAGCTTGTGTTATATATAAAATGCAAATTTCTTATCAGAAACCATGGAGGCAAGAAGTCAATGGGATCAAATATTTAAAGTGCTGAAAGAAAACAATTGCCTACCAAGAATTTTATATCTGGCAAGACTGTCTTTCCAAAATAAGGGAGAGATTAAGACTTCCCAGATAAACAAAAGCTGAGCAAGTTTGTCTTTCTTAGATCTGCCCTACACAATCCTAAAATGAGTTCTTCTGACTGAAAGGAAAGGACACTAGACAGTGGATTGAAGTGGCATAAATAAATAAAGATCTCCAATAAAGGTGACCAACAGGTAATTATAAATGCCAGTACTACTGTGTTGTATTTTTTTTGTATATAACTCCAATTTATACATCTTAGAGGTCCTAAATTATGAATGTATCAAAAGTAATGATATATCTATGGTTTTGGACATACAATGTATAGAGATATAGTTTGGAATAAGTACTACAAAAGGTGGGGTGATGGAGTGGTATAGGAAAAATGTCTGTGTTGCCATTGAAGTTAAGTTGGCATCAAATAAAATATGATTCACACTAATGAAAGATGTTGTTAATGGGGGAAAGTATGGGAAGGGGAGGAGATCGGGTATATGGGAATCCCCCATATTTTCAATGTAGCATTTATGTCATCTAAAGCTCCATTAAAAATAAAGGGAAGATAGAAGAAAAATAAATGAATAAATACATAAATAAATGTATGTGTAACTTTAAAAAATATGATTGTTATAGATTTAACATGTTATATTTAAGCCCTGTGGAAACCACAAAAATATATTAAAATATAAACAGAAAAAATGACATAAGACTCAAAATGGCACAATAAAAAATCAAATAAATATGAAAGTAGGCATTAATGGAAAATTGAGGGACAAAAAATATATAAAACTTAAAAAGACAAAATAGTAAAATGGCAGACAAATGTCTTGTTTTGGTGGAGGAGGCAAGATGGCGTTAGTGTAGGAGGGCACGCACTGCAAGCTCCCAGAGCAAGGCAGATTGTGGATGGGGTCCTGCCCAGGGGTCTGTGCTGTGCATGTGTGGAATGAGAAACTTGGGACATCTATCTGCGCGGATCAACGGTGTGGACGGAATGGTAGAGATTCGTGAGTTTTAAGCCTACCGTTGGTGGTTGGCACAGACGGCTGAGCCCTGCAGTTAGGGAGAAAAAAAAACAAAACAAAAAAACGGCCAGTTGGAGCCGCGAGCGGGGCGAGAAAGTTTTATTTTCTGGGGATCTGGCTGCCTGGAGCCCCTTGGACCTTGTGTGGACAGAACAGCCTGAGCAAATCGGCACCTGGTGGACAGGAGGGGTGATTCTGTTTGGGGAGGGAGTCGATTTGCCTAGCTGCCCAAGGATAAGCCCCAGGCCGCTGCGGAGCCAGGAAGAGGGGACACTCTCCAAAAGACGAAGGGTTCGGTTGGAGGACAGGGAAGGGAATTTTTTATTTTTATTTTTTGACATCGATCCGGCTGCCTGCACCACGCCATAGCTTTGGGGAGCAGATAAACCGACCTGAAGCAGCATCAGGCTGAGAGCAGACACGTATCTGCAGAGTCAAACTGATATACATAGCAACCCGGTGACACTGGTGTTCCACTCCAGAAGAGGCGGAATCGGCCATCTTTAGCACTCTGCACTGACTAACATCAGAGCTACAGCTACCCTGGGGAGTCAAGGAAGTGGGATGTACTTGATTAATTTCCACGGGCCCAGCTAGGGACCTTCCCTAAGGGGGTTGGTCTAGAGGAGGAATTATTTTGGGTCCTGTATTTCCCTGAAAAAAAAAAAAAAGTGAGAAGGTCACTTCAATAAATGAAAAATAAATTGTTTTTAATTTAGTTTAATAGCTAAAAGCTGTTTCAGGACCTGCATATAGAACCCTGCTGGGAAATTGATTGATAAACACAAGCAGGCAGAGGGGATCCACGTGGACCCTAGGGGAATCATTGACCCTCCTTAGCTCTGTTTGACTGCTTGCCCGTGTGGAACTTTGGTTTTTCTCTGTTTATTTCTGGTCTCTTGCTTTTCTTTCCTCTTTCCTCGCCCCTTTCTTTTTTGTTTCATTTTTTAAAAATTAGGTGCTGTTAGCTTGTTGCTTCTTTGCTGTGCTTCTTCTTCAGTAATTTCCCACTCACTATCTATATTGATTCTGTATTCCAAACTATCGCTTATCCTTCATTCATCTTTCTGCCTTCTGCTTTCTGCTGTGGTTCTTAGATACAACATTTTTTCATAGGCCCACAATTTAAGGGTGTCAATTTCTATTTCATTTATTTTGTTTTCTTCTTCTTTTTAAATTAGTATTAACTTTTCCCTTTCAGCCCTTTCTATACTATTTCTCTCCCTCCTCATAATTCTAGCCTGTTAAATCACTATATATATATTCCTCCATTTGTTTTCCCAGTCCATTGCAGGAACTCCACTTTTTTTCCTATTACTCTACACTGCCTACACATCTCATTAAGTCTCATTTGGTCCCTCTTCTAACTTTTATCAATATTACAATTATCCTTCTGCTTTTCTTACATCTTTTGATTCCTCTGGCCCTAATCTTTTGCCTTCAAGGGAACATAGAAAGAAGCAATGAAATAAAATAAGAAGAAAAAGTACCAAAGAGAAAACTTAACTCACACGCAGAGCCACCAGCTAAATAAAACTCTAGAGCATAGAGAAAAGCTAATCAACTGAACAAACCCATCAAGATAATATGATGACCAGAGGGCAACAAAAATACAAATGACTCTGAGAAACAGGAAAACATGGACCAGTCCAATGAACAAAATAAAAACCAGGAAGCAATGAGGAACATCGAACAATTAATCAAAGCTATCCAAACAAATATCATGGACCAACTTAAAGAAGTAAAGGAAGAGATTAAGGATATAAAGAAGACACTGGGAGAACATACTGAAGAAATTGCAAACATGCCTAAAAAGGTAATGGATATGATGGTGAACAATGGCACAATCCAAGAAATGAAAAAGACGCTGGATTCACATAACAGCAGATTTGAACAGGCAGAGGAAAGAATTAGTGATATGGAAGACAATATGACAGAAATCAAAGAGATAGTAGAACAGAGAGACAAAAAGATAGAAAAAATCCAGCATGGACTCAGGGAATTAACCGATAATGCAAAATGCACACAGATACACATTATGGGCATCCCGAAGGAGAAGAGAAGGGAAAGGTGACAGAAGGAGTGTTGAAGGAAATAATAGCCGAAAACTTCCCAACCCTATTGAGAGAGATGGATGTGCAGATCCAGGAAGCACAGCGCACCCCAAATTCTATAAATCCAAACAGGCCAACTCCAAGACATATACTTGTCAAAATATCCAATGCTCAAGACAAAGAGAAAATACTCAAGGCAGAAAGAGAAAAGAGAACCATCACATACAAGGGAAGCACAATAAGATTAAGTGCTGATTTCTCAGATGAAACCATGGAGGCAAGAAGCCAATGGTATGACATAGTCAAAATATTAAAAGAAAAAAACTTCCAGCCACGAAACCTCTATCTAGCAAAATTGACATTCAAAAATGATGGAGAGTTCAAAATCTTCACAGATAAGCAGAAATTAAGAGAGTATGTCAATAAGAAACCAGCACTTCAAGAAATACTAAAGGAATCTCTACAAGTTGAAAGGAAAAAACAAGGCAGAGAGAGTTGGAGGAGAGTTTAAAAACAACTGAAAGGACAAAAAGAGAAACAAAACAACATATGACATACATTAACCCAAAGAAAAAATGACTGAAGTAAGAAATTCGTTATGAGTAATAACACTGAATGTTAATGGAATAAATTCACCAATGAAAAGACACAGATTGGCAGAATGGATAAGAAAATATGATCCATCTATATGCTGTCTACAAGAAACCCACCTTCGACCTAGGGATTCAAGGAGGCTGAAAGTGAATGACTGGAAAACAATTTTACAAGCTAATAATAGCCAAAAAAGGGCAGGAGCAGCTATCCTAATATCAGACAAAATAGACTTTAAATGCAAATCTATTGTAAGAGATAAAGATGGACACTACATATTAGTAAAAGGAGTAATCTCTCAAGAATAGAGAACAATCATCAACATTTACACACCTAACTGGGGTGCCTCAAAATACGTGCAGCAAACTCTGGAAAAACTAAGAGGAGAAATAAATGCCTCTACAATTATAGCAGGGGACTTCAACACACCACTATCATCATTAGACAGAACATCTAGACAGAGAATCAATAAAGAAACTAAGGCACTCAACAATACATTAGAAGACTGGACTTAATAGACATATACAGAACACTACACACAAATGCAGCGGGATTTACATTCTTCTCGAGTGCACATGGAATATACTCCAAAATAGACCACATGTTAGGCCACAGAACAACTCTTAATGAATTCAGAAAGACTGAGATTATACAAAGTAATTTCTCTGATCACAACAGAATGAAATTGGAAATCACTAAGGGCCAGAGAAACAGGTTAGGCACAAGGATATGTAAGTTAAACAACACACTCTTAGACAAACAGTGGGTCAAAGAGGAAATCTCAAAAGAAATCAGTAACTACTTTGAAACTAATGAAAACGACAACACAACATATCAAAACCTATGGGATGCAGTGAAAGCAGTCCTGAGAGGGAAGTTCATAGCCATAAATTCATATATTAAAAAAGAAGAAAGAGCTAAAATTGAAGACCTAACTGCACACCTGGAGGAATTGGAAAAACAACAACAAACTAAACCTAAAGGAAGTAGAAAGAAGGAAATAACAAAGATTAGAGCAGAACTAAATGAAATAGAGAATAATAAAGCACTGGAAACAATGAACAAAACCAAAAGCTGGCTCTTAGAGAATATCAATAAAATTGACAAACCCTTAGCCAGACTAACAAAGAGAGAACAGATGCAAATACATAAAAAAAGGAATAAGTAAGGGGATTTCACTACTGACCCTACAGAAATAAGGAGTATCATAAGAGGATACTTTGAAAAATTATATGCCAACAAGAATGATAATTTATAGGAAATGGGCAAGTTTCTAGAAACCCACAAACAGCCTACATTAATGAAAGAAGAAATAGATGAACTCAACAGTCCAATTACAAGTAAAGAGATAGACTCAGTCATCAAAAACCCCCTAACTAAGAAGGGCCCAGGACCAGAAGGCTTCACAGCTGAATTCTACCAAACATTCCGGAAAGAGCTAACACCAATTCTACTTAAACTCTTCAAAAAAAATAGAAGTAGAAGGAATATTGCCTAACTCATTCTATGATGCCAACATTACCCTAATACCAAAACCAAATAAAGATACCACAAGAAAGGAAAATTACAGACCAATTTCTCTAATGAACCTAGATGCTAAAATCCTCAACAAAATACCTGCTAATCGCATTCAACAACATATCAAAAGGATTATACACCATGACCAAGTGGGTTTCATCCCCGGTATGCAAGGATGGTTCAATATAAGAAAATCAATCAATGTAATACACCACATAAACAGATTGAAAGAAAAAAATCACATGATCATTTCTACAGATGCAGAAAAAGCATTCAACAAAATACAGCACTCTTTCCTCATACAAAAGATAGGAATAGACAGAAACTTTCTGAAAATGATAAAGGGTATATATGAAAAACACAAAGCTAACATCATTTTCAATGGTGAAATCCTAAAAGCCTTCCCTCTGAGATCAGGAACTAGATAAGAATGCCCACTATCACCACTCCTATTTAACATTGTCTTAGAAGTACTTGCACGAGCACTGAGACAAGAAAAGGACATAAAGGCATCCAGATTGGAAAAGAAGAAGTAAAAATTTCATTATTTGCAGATGACATGATCCTATACATAGAAAGCCCTGAGAAATCGACAACAAGGCTTCTAGAACTTATAAAGGAGTTCAGTAATACTGCAGGCTATAAGATCAATGCTAAAAAATCAGTAGCATTTCTGTACACCAATAATGAGCAAACTGAGGAGGAAATCAGGAAAAAAATATCATTTACAATAGTAAATAAAAGAATCAAATACCTAGGAATAAATTTAAATAAAGATGTAAAGGACTTATATACAGAAAACTACACAACACTTTTAAAGGAAATCAAAGAAGACTTAAATAAATGGAAAAATATTCCTTGTTCATGGATAGGAAGACTAAACATCATCAAGATGTCTATCCTACCCAAACTAATCTACAGATTTAATGCAATCCCAATAAAAGTGAACACTGTATTTTTTAAGGAACTGTAAAAACTAACCAATGTAATACACCACATAAACAGATTGAAAGATAAAAATCACATGAATCACAGAATATGTTTGGAGAGGCAAGAGGCCCCGAATTGCCAAAGACATACTGAAAAAGGAAAATGAAGTTGGAAGTATCACACTACCTGACTTTAAAACATACTATAAAGCTACAGTGATCAAAACTGCGTGGTTTTGGCTCAAGGATAGACCTACTGACCAATGGAACATAATTGAGAGTTCTGATATAGATCCTCGCATATACAATTATCTGATATTTGACAAGGCCACGAAGCTCACTCAGTTGGGAGAGAGTGGCCTCTTTAACAAGTGGTGCTTGGAAAACTGGATATCCATATCCAAAAGAATGAGAGAAGAATATCATCTCACACCTTATACAAAAATCAACTCAAGATGGATCAAAGATCTAAATATAAGAGCCAAAACTATAAAGACCTTGGAAGATAATGTAGGGAAGCATCTACAGGACCTTGTAATAGGAAATGATTTCATGAACTTCACAGCCAAAGCATGAGCAGCAAGAGAAAAAATAGATAAATGGGATCTCATCAAAATTAAAAACTTCTGCACCTCAAAGGATGTTATTAAGAAAATAAAAAGGCAGCCTACCCAATGGGAGAAAATATTCAGCAACCATATATCTGATAGGCGCCTAATATCCTGCATATATAAAGAAATCCTACACCTTGAAAATAAAAGGACAAACAACCCATTTAAAAAATGGGCAAGTGACCTGAAAAGACACTTCTCCAATGAAGAAATACAAATGGCTAAAAAGCACATGAAAAATGCTCAACATCGCTTGCTATCAGGGAAATGCAAATCAAAACTACAATGAGATCCCATCTTACACCCATCAGAATGGCAGCTATTAAAAAAAACCGGAGACAGTAAATGTTGGAGAGGATGTGGAGGAATAGGAACCCTCATCTACTGCTGGTGGGACTGTGGTATGGTCCAGCCACTGTGGAGCACAGTTTGGCGGTTCCTCAGAAAACTAACAATAGATCTTCCGTATGATCCAGTAATTCCACTGCTGGGTATATACCCAGAAGAACTGAAAGCAAAGGCACAAACAGATATATGCACACCAATGTTCATAGCGGCATGGTTCACCATTGCCAAAAGTTGGAATCAGCCCTGGTGCCCATCAACAGATGAATGGATAAACAAAATGTGGTACATACATACAATGGAATATTACTCAGCCTTAAGAAGGAACAAAGTGCTAACACATGGAATAATGTGGATGAATCTTGAAGACCTTATGTTGAGTGAAGCAAGCCAGGCACTGAAGGATGAACAGTATATGACCTCACTGATTTGAACTGAGGAAAGTGTGCAGTCTCTGAAAACCATGGTCTGAAAGACAGGTTAACAAGGGAGAGTAAGAGAAGAGCAGGCTTTGAGCCATCACCCATATGGACATAATCTATGGTAAAGGGATAGAATATAGGTGCATATTGGAGGATAGGACAGATGGGTAGTGGTATTACTGGATTTGGTGGTGCAGCATTGACAGGTGGGTAGATTAGGAAGGGCAGGTTCAAATACCCAGGGCATGTAACTATGAATCTTGACATTCCATGAGTCAAGACAGGGTCGTGTCATATGCCCCATGGGGGTGGGGAGGAAGGAACAGTTAAGATCTAATGGGGTATTTAGTGGTCATGGGAAAGGTTTTTCATTACCTTACAGTAATGTACACAGGACATGGTAAATATCATCAAAACTTATTAAATTGTAAATTACACTGGAAATTATTGACAATGTTTAGTTGCTACATTTTGCTATCTGTATAAGAGTTATAACAATGCTAACATCCAAAACAAATGGGGGGGGGGTTAATATGGGGTGGGGAAGGGGGTGTGGTTTGGTATCTGGGAGTCTCTGGTACTCCGTGTGTGACTTTGCTGTGACATAAACTTCCTTGAAAATTAACTGAAAATTTGGGAAACAATGGGGATTGAGAGGGGGAAGGTGTCACGGCACACCGGACATCTGAGAACACAGTGATGAAAGAAATAAAAGAATATCTATAGATATTCAGGCCCTGTATATAGATATATATTTTTTTAAAAAGGCATTTCTTTTGCTTTTTTCCCCATCTTTTTGAATGTCCCAATCCACTAATTATATTTTGTTTTGTTTTTTGTTTGTTTGTTTTTGTTGTTCTTTTTTTCCTGAGTTTCCTTATGTTTGTCTCTTGCATGTAAGCTTATCATTGTTGTTTCTTTTTCCTATTAAGTGTATTTGATTATTTTATGGACTACATGCTCATGGAAGATTTGGATCACAGAAGGGTTACAATGGGTACTGCAGGGGATTATTGGTGGGGGGTGTCTGGGAAGGGGGATTCATGGGAGTTAGTTCACCCGAATATACATGAAAGATATACAAAATTGTTCAAAAGATCAAAACATTGGGCATGGTCACGGTGGGTGGACAATCGCACAATAAATGAGGGAATCTGAATTCCTAGCCTGGAGAGCTCTGCCACAGTCTCCAAGGGAACAGAAACATTCCCCTGAGTGCAGGGACAGTGTCTTTCAAAAGAGTATGACCCACTAATGTGTTCTTTTTATTGATGACTACCCTTATGAGACTTTGCTCTTGTAATTGAAACTTAGCTTACTGTTATGGGGTGCCTAAGGGTTGCCACCTGAGAGCCTCCTTGTTGCTCAAATGTGGCCTCTCTCTAAGCCAAACTCAGCATATGAACGCATTACCTTCCCCCCAACGTGGGACATGACTCCCGGGGATGAGCCTCCCTGGCAATGAGGGATTAATACCAAGTGCCAACTGGCAACACAACTGGAAAAAGACCTTGAATAAAAGGGGGAAATGGTAAAGACAAATGAGTTCAAGTGGCTAAGAGACTTCA
>JAKSZT010004976.1:1948778-1970441 GCA_026826555.1 Tolypeutes matacus
GGTCCTATATAAGGGGGGATAGCCCCAGAGACTGATGCCTTATCAGTGGGCTCTATTTTGGAATCTTTGCCCCTGAGAGTGACAGAAGTGGACTCAAATAAGTCCTCCCTGCACATGGTTCATCAGTCCCTTCTATTCAAACCTATATGTGCTGGTGGAGTTTTTAGGTATACTTCCAGAGACTGGAGCCTCTGTCCTACCTATATGCCAGGTGTGCGTGGAATCTTGGTGGAACTGGAACTCCTACCCTACAGCTCAATGGACTCATCCAAGTCACCTGGCGAGGAGATAACGATGGGCAACGGCCAGCCCAGGGGATGGAGACGGCCTGCATCGGCAGGCAGAATCATCCCACCCACCATATCCATGGGATATAAGCCCTCTCTCACTTGGAGGTGGAGTGGACATCACCATCCCAGTCCCCTCAGGATTGGGGGAAGAACTATGGACTTGAGTGGACTTGATGGTATTCTGTTGTACACATATGTTGATTCTAGCAATGGAAGTAATTATAACAGTGAGGTGGAGCCAGTGGCAAATGGACACTTTCAGGTCAGGGAGGTAATGTGCAGTTGAAATACAGGGGCTTTTTCAGGATTTGGATGTTGTCCTGAGTGCCGTTGTGGCAACAGATGTAGGCCATTTTAAATCAGCACACACCATTCAGAACTGTGTGGGAGAGAGTGTGGTCTATGATGTGAACTGTAGTCTATGGTTGATGGCAAGGCCCCAGGATGTGTAAGTCCATTGACGGTGATGGGCCACACTTGTGGGAGATGTTTGCGTGGGATGTGGTGGGAGGTGTGGGAGGTGAGGAACATTGGAATCCCAGTAGGTTCCATGTAATATTTTAGGTAATCTAAGCACCTCTTAAAAAAAAAAATATATATATATATATATATTTATATATATATATACACACATATATATATAACATTTTTGTAAGCAAATGCACATACATGCATATATATTTATATATCATTTTATAAATATTGATATGTATTGAGAAAATTTTGATTTTTACCCACAATAAAAAATAAATAAATTTAAAAAAATGTTTTGTTTTATCAGTAGTTCCTTTAAATGTAAATAGATCAGGCTATTTCTGGTCTTCCTCTTCCTGACAGGCCTGGTTCACCTGTTCATGACTTGTCTGCTCTTTCCCATGGCTGCTCCTTTGCCTTGAGTGCACATCTGGCACCAGCATTCCTATTTAGGGCTCATCTTGCACAGAGGCCTCTTTGAGGCTGGTTGCAGGAATTCCAGGATGTGCAGCCATGGGAAGTCACCCTCAGAGAAGTGAGGAGCTTCCCTGACAGAGCCAAAACAAAGACCTGGGCACCTGCCCCACACCAGTTGCAGAGCACATTATTAGTGATGGACCAGGGCCTTCTATGAGCATGGCTGTCTTCGTTTGAGAACTTTGCAGCAGTCTTGAGGACAGCACCCACATTCCCAGTGTGAATTACTAGTGTTGGAGGAGCAGAGCAGATTTTCTTCTCAAAGAGTTGTATTGGGTTGTTTGACCTGTATTGTGGCTCCTTGAAGGATTCATGCAAAGAAGTTGCCTTTGTTTTACCTGGCTTGGAACTCTTCCAAGATAGAGGTGACTGCCTGAGAGGCATTTTTAAAAAACATTTAAAGGAAAATATATTAGCCATTGCCACTTGGGGCAAGGAAAAACAGTTGGGGCAAACTGTAAACACCAAAAAGAATGGGAAGAAAGATTTGGGATTTAAAAACTTTGAAGAGTAAAGGCTTTTAAAACTCCCCACTTACTTCTCTGAATCAAAAAGGCCATATGCATACCCAGAGTGGGGCACTGGCTTAGAAAAGACCTGAGAAGGCCCTATCTTCACCTTTCACTGAACTTCAGGCCCTGCACTAGCAGCAAGTGAAAGCTAATGTAAGGTTGTAAGCTGCACAGCTGAATATCAATGCAGTGCCCAAACACACACAAAGAGCCCACTGGCAAAGACAGGGAGGTTTTATTGTTGTTGTTGCACTTGTTTTTTAGTTCCAGGTATTTTAAGGAACTTGTTAGATCACTATTTCATCACTAAGCTAACCAAACAGAGATTTCCCTGACCACACAATTAAAGTATACAGACTTTACAATATTAATTCAGAAAAGTCAGTAAATAAACAATAGCCACCACAAGAGGTAGCAACAACAGACTGAGGAGTGGAAAGAATGTGATTCCAGAGTTTACACATTTGTAATATTCAGAAGGTCCATTTTTCAACTAAGATTTTCAAGGCAAGCAAATGAGAAATGGGAAAAATCTATACACTGGAAAAAAAAGGAAATAGGAACTCTTCCTGAAAGACTCCAGGAATTAGAATCAGAACATGATTTCTCTTAATCCATAATTGGAGATATGATCATAGAGCTAAAGGAAAGCTTGGAAAATGAGATAAAGTAACTCAGAGAATTTCTACATAAGTGCACCAAAGTTAAAAATTTTGATGAAATCCACAAAAGTAAGACTGGTGGAGGTAAATAAAGTCCTCAGAGAAATAATAAATGTACCAGAGTAGATCAACAAATATGAACCAACAAAAAACAAATGAACAAGCCTGAATTTAGATCCATTATATTATCCAAGCTGAGAATGAAAAAAGACTGAAGAAAGCTGATCATAACCTCAGAAACTTGTGGGACACCATTAAGTTTACCAATGTACATATAATAGGAGTTCCAGAAGGAGAAGAGAGAGGAAGTAGGGCTGAAAGAATATTTTAAGAAATCATTGTTGAAAACCTCCCAAATTTGACAAAAAACATGAATCTACACATCTAAGAAGTTCAACGAACCCCAAGTAGGATAAGCTCAAAGAGATCCGTTCTCAGACATATTATAATCTAACTGTCAAAAATCAAAGATAATGAGAGAATTCTGAAAGCAGCAAGAAAGAAATTTCTTGTTATGTACAAGGTATCATCAATAAGATTAACAGCTAATTACTCATCAGAAACTAATGTCAGAAGGCAGAGGAGTGACAAAATTTGAAAGAAAACAACTGTCCAAGAAGAATACTATATTGAGCAAGACTATCCTTCATATATGAAGGAAAATTTAAGATATTCCTAGATCAACAAAATTGAGTGTTGCTAGTAAGCCTTCCCTCCAAGAAGTGCTATCTGTAGTTCTTCAGCCTGAAGTGAAAGGAAACTACAGTAACTTGAGTCAAAAGAAACAATATACACTGGTAAAGTTAGCTGCATACATAAATATAAAAGTCAGAAATGAAATAAACTAGCAAAGTTAGATACGTAAGTAAATATAAAAGTCAGTATTAATGTATTTCTGGTCAGTACTTTTTTTCAATAGTATTAAAAAAGATAGCTATTTAGACACAACATAGAATACTGTAATTGTAACAATTAACTGGAGGGGTAGGGAACATATCCATATAGACCAGTTTTTACATAACATGAAGGCAGCAATGGAGGAATTGAGCAACAAAAAATATGACCTAGAAAACAAATGCAACCTAAGGCTTTCCTTATCAGTAATAGAAATCAGTGAAACTCTAATTAAAGGCAGAGTGGATTAAAGAAACCATGGTTCAACTATTGTTATATATGAGACTCACTTAGCACCAAACACAGAAATGCATTGAAAGTGAAAGAATGAAAAATGAAATTCCATGCCAGCCAAAAGATAACTGGAGTGGCCACATGAATATCAACAAGATATACCTTAAGGCAAAAATTTCTATAAGAAATAAAGGACATTACATATTAATAAAGGGATCAATCCATCAATAAGATATAACACATATGAACATATATTATATCTATCAGCAGAGTCCCAATGTATATCAAGCAAAAATTATAGGTGAAAGGAAAATAACAATTGTCAATGAAGACTTCAACACCCAACTTCCTGTTGGATAGAACAACTGGAAAAAAAAATAAACCAAGTAAAAAACATGAATAACATATAAACCAACTAGACCTAACATATAGAAAATTCTACCCAGTAACAGCAGAATAGACATTCTTCTCAAGTGCACATGGAACATTCTCCTGGGTAGGCCATTTTTGTTAGGCCACAAAATGTATCATTAAATTTTAAAAGATTGAAATCATACTAAATATTTTCTCTGGCCACAATGGAATGAAATTTGAACCCAATGGAAAATGAACAAATATGTAGAAGTTTTAGAAAACATACTCTTAATCAATGCATGAAAGAAGTTAGTAAATGGTTGCTGGTGAATGGAAATGAACACAAACATACAAAAACATATGAGATGAAGCAAAAGCTGTGCTCAGAGGAAAAGTTACAGCTATCCTTACATTAAAGAAGAAGATTTCAAATCAATAATGTAGTATTTCACCTTAATGAACTAGAAAAATAAGACCAAGCACAAAACCAGCAGAAGGAAGGAATTAAAGTTTAGAGTAAAGATAAATGAAATAGGAAAACAATAGACTCAATGAAAACAAAAATTGGTTCTTTGAAAAGATCAACGAACTTGACAAACTTTTAGCTCTACTGGCCAAGTACAAAATTCAAATTACTAAAATCAGCAATGTGCGAACATTACTACCAACATTTACAGGATTAAAAAAAGTATTATAAGAGAATACTATGAACAATTGTATGCAGTTTTCACAATAGCCAAAAGTAGGAACAAACAAAATGTCCATTAACTATTGAATGAATGAACAAAATATAATATATCTATACAAATGGATATTATTCAGCCATAAATAAGAATGATTTATTGATACATGCCATTTCATGGAAATTTGAAAGCATGTTATGTGAAAAAAATTGATACAAAAGGCCACATGTAGGATTACATTTATATGAACTGTCCAGAATAAGTAAATCCATAGACAATGAAAGCGGATTAATACTTGCCAGGGGCTGGGAAGAGGGGTAATGTGGCATGACTGTTTCGTAGGTATGGGGTTTCTTTTAGGTTGATGAAAATGATATGTAAATACCATAGAGTGGTGATGGTTGTAAAAACATTAAGAATATGCTGGAAGTCACTTAATTATATACTTTAAAATAGTTAAAATGTTGAATTTTATGTTATGTGAATTTTACCTCAATAAAAAATCATTTCTTCTAAAAAAAATAAAAAGTAAATGGATTAAATCCTCCAGTCAAAATGCAGAGATTGACAGATTAGATGAAAAACCATGACCCAACTATACATTATTGACAAGAGACTCAGTATAAATTCAAAGACATGCATAGGTTTAAAGTAAAAGGATGGAGGAAATATAACATACCTCTAAGATCAGGAACAAGACAAGGATGCCCATAGTAATCATTGTTATTCAACATTGTACTGGAAATTCTAGCCAGAACCATTAAGCAAGAGAAAAAAAATAATAGCTTTCACCTGAGATCTAGATATTCCACCCAATGAGGCATATATGAATCTTTGGGGAAGTTAGCTCCAAACCTAGACAGGAACTCCTACTGAGAAACTTTGATATACTCCAGGGAGAGAAGGAATAGAGCAGGTATTATCTTCCCATTGAAAACCACAGGTCTAGTGAGTTACTGTTTTTTGTTTTTTTTTTTTTTTTGGTTTGTTTGTGTTTTTTAAATGTCCATTCTCTTAGACACTGATACTTTCAAAATTCAAAATCACTTGCTTGGATATTGCAATAATATCATATTATGACAAAAGTCTGAAAACACCTTCTCCAAATTCCTCTACATATCTCATTGTAGGCCGGTAACAGGTTGTGGATATGCAAAAGTCCACAGACCATATTTTAAATAGCAGTGACTTAGAACACTCAAGAAATTCAAAAATATTACCAGGAAAAAAAAAGAGAACAGGCTGAAAAAAAATTAGCTTAGATTATGAGGAAGGAATCTTCAGAAGGAAAATTTATGATGTTGAGCAGCATATTAAAAGATGTTCAAACACATTTGTAATCAAAGAAATGCCCATAACTGTTGCTTATGAAATAGTTATTCCTTTTCATCTATTAGACTGTTTAAACATAGAAAACAAGGTGAAAGTTAGGCAGGACATGGGGGCCTGAGAATCCTCCTGCACAGAAGGTGGGAGTGAGGACTATGCCTCCATTCTTCAGAGCAAGCTGGCACAGCTTAGTCAAATTAAGGGTTTGCAAACACTAAGAAACAGCCATTCTATTCTTCAGTACCATTCCCAAAGAATTTCTAAAGAATGGCCATAAGGGGACCCAAAGGAGGAAATTGATTGCAGCAAATTTGGTGGCAGGGAATGGGAGGAAATTTGGAGATAGAAGAAAAACTGGGTGAAATGAATTGGCACCTCCTCAAAGTACTGTACAAGAGTTGGATGTACACGGTGAAACAAGAATAGATTTTTAAAGACTGATACATGGAAAAAGTGAAAAACAAAGGATTATAGAGTATAGATACAGATACAGATATAGATATAGATCTTCACAATAAGAGTACATAAATATTATGCGTGCAAAACAACACTATGCATTCTGCAATAATGCAGACAAAGAGATACACATAAAAGGCATAAGAATGGTTGCCTAAGAAGAAAAGTGGTGGGGAACTAGAGGAAGTGTTAGGAGAAAAGAGAATGAATGAATGAAAGAATGAATGAGCAAAGCAACCAAAGAGAGTCCTTAAACGAACCAATGCAGATTGCCTGTCACAAACTGAGGAGTGTTCATGACGACCTTGTGTACTTGCAAAAAAAGCACTTTTCGTCACTGCACAATGATATCACCCCTCCCTGAGAGGGCTCCTTCATCTGTTTGCTCGCTGTTTTTTGCTAGTTGTCTATTCATTGTTTGTTTGTCTTCTTTAGGAGGCACCAGGAACCAAACCAGGGACCTCCCATGTGGGAGGGGGGCACTCAACTGCTTGAGCCACATCCACTTCCCACAGTGACATTTTGAGGCAGTCAGAACAGAATGTAAAGTGCAGGATATCTCAACCATACAAAGCATTATGAGATGCTTTTATTTCCTCCTGGTGGCTGCACAAAGATTAGGAAACCATTAACTCTAGACTAGGAAAAGACAGACTCTCACTCCTAGAGGAAGGCTTCCTGCTACTCAGGAAGGAGGACCAGTTATTCCACATTCTGGGTGTTCACAGCAAATGGACAGTCGGGGTCTTGAGGGGAGTAAAGAAATGAGACAAAAATTAAAGTAAGCAGCCTATAGGAATCACCCAGGACTGGGCTTATCTGACAATAATAGCTCAAGATACATTGACTACCATGAGCCTTGAAAGAGGAAAAATAAACAATCACACCCCTGACTACTTCAGGAAGGTTGCAGCTTCCTGCTTGAGCCCTGAAAGCTTTGGGTTCCCTCCAAAAATGATTTGTCTCTTCATCTCCTTCTCTATGCCCACAATGCAGGATAATCCTATTTTTCCCTAGGGAATGGTAGATATTCCCAGGAGATGGCCCCCTGAGCACACATGGACAGGAGAGCAGTTGCAAACTCACCCCTGAGTAATTGCTGCTCCTGCACGGCTGCCACCCAGGAGGGCGAGAGCAGCCCCATTAGGGGTTATGCCACTTAGGAGCCCATCCTCAATTCAAACTCCCTTCATTGTTGGCAGGGAGAGCCTGGGATCTGCCAGCTCAGGGCATGGAAAGGCTCAGCAGAGTCCTGGGAAGCTTCCTCTGGGGTAAGTAATTAGCAGGATATGGCTGGGCAAAAAAGAAGTGGGTTCTCCCCCCACACACACACATACACCCTGTAGAACATGAGCAGAAGGAGAGAAAGAACCACAGGGAAAACATCATTTGCTTGAGCTCTGAAGGGCTCAAGCACTCAGGGTGTGAGGGCTCCTCCTGCGAGGAAGAGAATGTAGATACCTGCAGCTCAAATCCAGTTTGCCAGCTGACCCAGGAGTGGAAATCTATTGCAGTCCAGGAGGCTCTGCTCTGTCCACGTGTGTCTCAGTCCACCAGGGCTGCTATCAAAAACACCACAGAATGGGCTGGCTTACACAACTGGAATTTATCATCTCACAGTTCTGGGGGCCAGAAGTCCAGCCTCAAGGTATCAGCGGACCATGCTTTCTCCAAAGTCTGTAGCATTCTGGTGGTGACTTGCCAGCAGTACATAACTCCATCTCTGCCTCTACCACATGGCCATCTCTCTCCTGTCTCTTCCTACTGTGTCCAAATTTCCTCTGCTTGTAAGGTGGCCAGTCATATATGAACAATGTCCACCCTAATTCAATTTGGCCCATCCAAATGGGATCTCCAAAGACCCCATTTACAAGAGATTTAATGTGGGGGACATAATTCAAGCCACCCACAGCCCACAATGCTCTGTCTGCCTTCAGGCGATCGAAGGATCCAAATCAACCTTTAGGCATATTCCTCACTGCTGAACTCCTTGGACTAAGTGAGGCAAACTCAAATGCTAGGTTATTAATGGCCAGTTCAACTAGACATCTGCCATGCTATCACCTCCTCATTAAATCCAGGGCACATCAGAGGCAGGGGTGCCCAGGACAAAGAGGGTCTGGAGGAGCAGCAGCACTGGTTGGAATAAGACTGTCCTCTGATGAGGATGGAGACCTGAACATATACGGAAGGGCTGATGGTAGCTCCTGCTCACGAATCACTCATAGCTCCAGATACCACCTAGCCAACCTCCATCTCCCCTCCTGCTCTCAGCCCTCTGTGGCCCTGAGCTGCTGACATCCTCTCTGATGAGCAACACCCTTAGCACATCCTCCCCACTCTACATCACATCCCTCCCATATCACCAAACACAAGGCAGGGTAGGAGGCCACATTCCCCACCATGGTTTCCATATCCTTCTCCCAAAATCTTGTGCTTGGGGACATGCATCTATACACCCATTCCCTGCATGGGTCCAAGGATGCTATTCCTGCCCCAGCTTAGCCCTGATAAGGCCCCTGGTGGGGGCTGCCCCCACCTTGCTGGCCTCCCACTAGGGCATTCAAAGTCTGGTATGGTCACAGGGACTCTGAATAATAATGGGGCTCCATGAGACATTGGGAGAGGAGGTCTACCCATGATCTTGGCATCACTGATGACCCAAAGGTGAGCATCAGGTGAGGGAACATCAGATGGTCCATGGGGGTATCATCTCTTCCCCCTGCTTCCACCCATTTTCCACCCAGCACCTGCTGACTGATCCACCATCCCCCCATCTATACCCTGAGGCCTGTTAGTGAGGGGCAGTGGTTTCTAAAGTCCTGTGGTGGGGTAATGAGTAACCCAAGAAAAGAGGAAACTAGTGGCCTAGGCAAGAGGTCTACTGGGGTCAGTGTAGGCAGCAGCCAGTGGCATGGGGAGGGGTCAGGGCTGGGAAAAATGTGATGCTCAGACCCTTTCTGGTATCCTGCCCTCAAAGAGGAGTTGATCCACACTGCCCCAATCCCAGAGAGCCTCTGTGGAGTAAATGGGGTGATGGAAGGGAGAGGGTAGGCAGCAGGCAAGTCCACATGACTGTGAGATTTCATCAACCTGGTCATCAGGTCACTTGTACACTGTGATCTCAAAAATGGAGCAAAGGGCAGAGGAACACAGCCTTGGGGACAGGTGGTCGGGCTGGACTAGATCTAGCACAGGTGGTGACCAGGGTGTTGAGAGCAAAAACCCACTTTGGCTCCGTTCTTCTTCAGGTTATCAATTCATGCAGGTCACATGGCATCTAAGATGGGGACATAGGAACCTACCAAAGAGTGTGTCTAGCTCTCATTGTCCTGCACACACACCCTAGAAGCTGCAGACCCCAATCCTTATTCTTCTTTAGCACCACTGTATCAGGTTGATTATTCTATCCCATTGTCAACTTTGAAATCTGCAGGATTGTAAATAAGGCCCCTGTTGTTGCTGATGTGGTTTGAGAGCCTTCTCCTTTTCTGGGTTTCTCTTTCCAAGGCTTACCAATTTAATTAGACATTCAAAGAATTAAATTAGGGCTTTCTTTTTTTTTTTTTTTTTTTTAAAGATTTTATTTATTCATTCATCCATCCCCCCCTTGCTGCTTGCGCTCGCCGGGTCAGCCAACCACGCCGTGCGGCCGGGCCCGCCCCCACCAGGAGGCCCCGGGAACCGAACCCGGGGCCCCCCACATGGCAAACGGGAGCCCCACTGATTGAGCCACAGCCGCCTCCCTAATTCGGGCTTTCTTGATCTTTTCTACAGTACCTATGTTTTCTAGTTGAGTCATTACTGCATTTCTGTAATAATTTCCTTTTTTCTACAATATTTTCTGCGTACAGTGTATAATTCTTAACCTAACTTCTTGAGAGAGAAGCCTGAGTCACTAAAGCTACTCTAGCATAAAATTTCCACATTTCCTTGACTGGCTGCCTCTTCATTGGGAAAAGATGGTAGGGGGTGGAGGCAGGCAACTATTCCCTGCCAGCGTTGTCTTGCATTCCTGTCAGGTAGAATGAAAAAGACGTGTAGACATAGGAGAATGAATAAATGAATGATCCTGCAAAAAACTGAGATGGGCAGACATGAACCAGTGAGGACTGCCTAACCAGAAGTGAGGGTTTGGATTTACTCAAGACCTTGAACCAGTAGCCCAAAATAAGCACAATAATGGCAAGAAAATCCCCATTATTTTTACTGCACAGAAACATCCATGGCAGCCAAAGGAGGAGTGAGAGTGCAGCAATGCAGGGCCCTGGAATGTGCTCTGAGATGCCTTTATTCCCCAGGCGCCTGCACACACTAGGGCTACAGTTGACTGTGGTCCTGCTGAGAAGGGCCATGCCCCTCCCTCCCCCTATTTCTCCACACAGTTGCTGTTCAGGAGGGTGAACTCCGAATCTCAGGGCTCAGTGTCTACCAGGAATGTGCAGCGCAGCTGAAAAGGAAAAAGGATGAAAAACAATTAGAAAGGGTGATTTGTTGTGAGCAGCACCTGTGGACATACAGGAACTGAAATTGCACCAAAAATTACAAAACCAAAGAAAATAAACAGGATGTTTCTCCTGGAGCGGAACTGGGAAAGCTCTAAGCAGTGCTAGAGGAAGGCACAGAGGCTGTTGGATCCTGACTCCGCCCACTGAGCCTGTGTTCCCTGAGGATGCTTGGGTGGGTGTCCCTGCCCCCAAGGGATTCCTGTCCACTCACAGGGACCCCAGGGCACAGGATGCTGGTGGACCCACAGCACATTTCTCCTGGAGGAGCTGACTGCCCAAGGAGTGCAGTAGCGGGACCCCAACACCTCTGAGACTGAGGATAGGCATTGACACTGGCTGTAGGGAGGGAGGGGAAGGCTTCATAAAGGGAGCCACCCTCACAGCCCCATAGCTCACTTCCAGAGACCCCTCTGCCAGTTTAGGCTCAAAGAAAAATGACATCAGAAGTCTGTCTTGATGAGAAGCATCCCTGCCTCTAAAGAAAGAACTGAAAGGGGGAGGGGTGATCAGATAAACTAGACACTTCCCCCAGCACACGGGGACCTGAGCCCAAGAAGGGCAAGTACCACAGGGACAACCACGGGGCACAGAAGGTGAAGAGGATGGGACCTGCAGTGACGGCTCTGCCCAGAGGAAGGGCATGTGGACTCCTGCAGGTCACCCCTGGTCACCCAGGCTCTCTGCTCAGAACCAGCACATTCTCTGTCCAGCACAGGAGCCCTGAGACCCACTGAGAGAGGGTCAGGAAACCCCCATTCTACCAGGAGCATCTCCTGATGACTCTCCTAAGCCTTTCCACAATGGCCCTCCTAGATTGTCCTTTTGATTCCCAGCAGATTTGTGCTGCTTTAGGGTCAATTTTATTTACCAACCTTTTTTTTCTCCTGGGCCTTCTTGCGAATTATGAAGCCTAAATCCACCTCCTTTAAATATCTATGAAAATACCTCTGTCAAGAAATTGTAGCAAATACTATGAAATAATTACTTTTTAGGAATGAGAAAATAACAGAATATATATAGGAAAAGGGGCAAAAGACCTGGATATTCATATGCATACAAAATAGGGTATACTTTGAATGTGCAATTTCTTTTATTTCTCTTATTTTTAATAAATGTATTATACTCTTTATCAATATCTCTTACAGAAAGTGTTCATATAAGCACCTGAAACATCTTCTAGAATGTTCCCTGTGGCCCTCCTCCTAAAAGCCTGCCCTGGAAATCACCTTGACAGTTCATTGAATATATTTTGGGTGACAGAGCCACACAATCAAATATTGCACAGCAATGAGCCCAAACATGCTAACGTATCATCGAAAACTGTGATGAATCTCTCGAGCATACCATTGGTGTACACAAGCAATCGTACCTAAAGAGAATATTGTGAATTATTCCATTACATAAAGTACAAAACACTCTCCATGGTGTAAGAAATCAGGGTCATGCCCTCTTTTGTAGGGGGCCCTGCCTCTGGGGACATGAGGGTCTCCTTAGTGCCAAGAATCTTCTGCCTTCTCATGGGGTCATTGGCAACTCGAAAGTAAGAGCTCATGTTACAAATGCTCATTGAGCCAGTTGAAATTCTATGATTTTATCAGGCCTCTATAAGAAGTTATTAAAAGATACTATTGTCCCTTCCTTAATATAGATCCAGGATAACTCGGGAACAACTCAGAGACAAGCACATCCATCCAGTAACTCTGCACAACTCCAGGGAGCACTTCTTTCTCTGGACTGACCTGGAAACTGTCTAGAAAGCTGACTTACCTGGGGCTCAGTTGACAGATGGTCCCACAAATTCCACCCATAACAAACACGACTATCCCTCCTCCCAGGGACAACCAGTCACCGAGCTAGGACAGGAGATCAGGGGGCTGTTGCAGCAGCTGTGAAGGTATCCACCGCCAAGGGGGTCCTGCTGGCCTCCCAGGACAGAGGGCAGGGGCTGCAACCCATGGAGGAGACAGATGGTCAAGAAATGGGAGAGACACTCAAGGAATCCAGCAGGCTCTGCGCCGGGATGTAGGGTCCGGAGAGCCTCCTATACAGGAGAGTTTGACAGACGTAAGACCCCCTCATCACAGTCCCTGCAGGCATGGGACCTCACTCAGGGCCATCCATCTGGGAAGAAATCTTGGAGATGAAGAAACTTACTCCATCATGATTCCACCCAAAGGAAACAGTAAGTGAAAAAGAATAAAAATCAGTGGAAATGCTGGCAGAGCTATGCTAGTGACACCTAAATTTATATAAGGTTCAGAGTTTCCCCTACCATTCAGGACCTATAACAACCTCCTCCATCTTCTACCTCCTGGGATGTTCAATGATACTCACCACGATAGGTTTTGCCTGATTCGTCACATTTCTCCCCTCCCTCCTCCCCTGCAGTCATCATCTTCCCAGCTGATAGGCTCACAGTTCACCCATGTGCTCAGGGCAAATGCCCAGGACCACCCTAGATGTGCTCTTTCCTCCCAAGTACATCAACAATTCAGATTGCTCTAACTCCAGGTGGAGCCAGAAGACAGCGCTTCCCCACCAACCAGCAACTTGCCATGCCCAGGTTTTGCATCCTACCCAATACCATGAGATTTGCAGGACAAAGCATTCAGAGTGGTACTTGTAAAGCATGACTTAGGTCATGTACATCCACTGAGTCACACCATCCATTGGACATTCTGGAGAAAATCCTACGTCATCCATCCTGACAGCCCCACCCCTCTGCACACCTGACACTCAACACATCCCCTGCCAAGACACAGATTCAGGGATACTCAAGCCAATCCCTGAGCTCCCCTGCCTTAGTCCCTCACAGTGCCTGTCCACAGCTGCCTGCCCAGCTCTTGAAAACCTATGTGTCTTGGTCCTTCAGTTCATCATCTTGTTGAGAGGTCTTCCCTGCCCACCTGTCCAACAGGCCAGCCCCTTGCAATGTCACTCGCTTCCCCTTACCCTGTTACTGCTCTAAAGCTTACAACCCAGCCTATACCTTGACAATCTGAAATTTGGAGCTCTTGGATGTCCCTTGCCCAAGCCCCAAGAGAACACAGCCCTTTGTCATCTTTCCTGCTTACTTCACAGGCCCCCAAGGGGTGAGCTCACAGGGAAGTATAACCATCTCCCTGAATGACGTCAACTCAACCTGGCATGTCTGTCTCCATGGTCTAGCCTATGTGCTCCCTATTCAGCAAAACGACAGACAGAGTGAGCCCATTTATCATCCCAAGTGCCCCCACACCCTGGGGAGGCCCAGATGCATGTACTCTTCTTGTCTCATCTCCTTGGGTATTTGTTTTGCAATCACTTCTTCCCTTAGCTTCTCTTCTGCTTGTCTGTCTCTACGCTTCGTTCTCCCCACAATTATTTAAGGATCAAATTCTGTGTCTGCCCCCTCATAAACTAAGAGGATTTCTGATGATAGTATTTAGTCCCCTGTGCACCATCTCTCCTTCTACCCTGTTTTCAAGAACTCTGCTCCTTAAGTATTCCTGAAGAAAGTTAAAGAATCTCTCATGAGTCTTGTATTTTTTTAAAATGTTCACCACATTAAATTAGCACTCACTGTTTTCTTCCACTTCAGGACTCCCCCAACTTTGTGCTGGTCCAGGGGGACCTGGGGCTGCAGGTGGCAGAGCATTGGCCACTCACCTTCCGCTGACTCCATCTGATCCACACCAGTTTGTAGGCAAACTCGTCCTTGCTGTCCTGATTGAACTGGAACACGGCAAACTCCACACACATGGAGGAATACTCCGAGTTTTGGCTAATGTCATAAAAGTTCTTGTTATATGTCCAGACATGATCCAGCAGCACAATGAGTCCCAGAAACAGAGGCACTGGGGGGGCCATGGGTGCTCACCGCATCGGTGCCAAGTCTGAGGACAACTGGTAGTGAGAGGCGGCAGCCACAGCTCTCAGCGACACCCATCACGGCTCTGGACACCGCGCAGCCCTGCCTCTCGAGGTCCCAAGATTAGCACCTCCTCCTGCCTTGGACCAGCTCATGGGCCCAGCTCTTCCTCCTCACGCTCCAGACTCTTCCCTCTAGTACAGGGGTTCTTAACATTTTTTGTTTCACGGACCCCTTTGACAGTCAGGTGTAAACCATGGACCCCTTACTAAGTCCACATTTTACTGTGTATTATTTAATAAATCACACCTGCACCAATACATCCCCACCAGAATAAGTTTTTTTAAATTTCAATTCAAGCTCACGGACCCCTGGTTAAGAACCCCTGCACTAGTCTCACCAAATGCATGGTTGAGCAGGAGGCCATATCCCACCCCTCACACCCCCTTAGTGTCCATATGCTCTTATCAAAAGCTTGGGCCCAAGGATACACATCACTGCACCTATCCTCTGCACGTGTCCAGGGAAGCTCCCCCTGCCCCAAGCCTGAAAAGACCTGGGGTGGGGGCCTGCACCCATGTCACTGATCTGATAGCAGTGCACACAAGGTCTGACAGGGTCACGGGGACTCAGAAGAAATTGGATTTTCCAAACCACAGGGAAAGGAGGAAGGAAACAGATCTGCTTGTCAACTTGGCTGTACTCATGACCCCAAGGCCAGGATAATAGAGAATACAGGGAGTGTGGGGCATTGGTGCAGCCTGTAAGTGGTACTATATCATCCATCTGTTTTCAGCTGATTTGCAGGGACCACCTACAGAGATTCCTGACTCACCCACTACCGCCCCATCCCTACTGTGAATCCTGACAGTAATGTACAGGGGTTTCTCAAGTCCTGGGGTGCACTGAGACCCCAAGGAGAAACTGTAAACCCAGGCACAAAAACTGCTGGAGCCAATGTGGACAGCAGCGAGGGGCATCCGGAGGGGTCAGGGTGGGGAAAATGTGCATTGCTATGATGCCTGGCTCTCTCTGATCCCTTGGCCCCAAAGAGGCTTTTTTTTTTTTTTTCTTTTTTTTTTTTTTAATTATTTATTTTTTATTGTGGGTAAAAATCTAAATTTTCACAATACACACCAATATTTGTAAAATGATATATAAATATATATGCATATATGTGCATTTCCTTACAAAAATGTTATATATATATATATATATATTTTAAGAGGTGCTTAGATTACCTAAAATATTACACGGAACCCACTGGAATTCCCATGTTGCCCACCTCCCACACCTCCCACCACATCCCACACAAACATCTCCCACAAGTGTGGCCTACCACCCTCAATGGACTTACACATCCTGGGGCCTTGCCACCAACCATAGACCACAGTTCACATAGTAGACCACACTATCTCCCACACAGTTCTGAGTGGTGTGTGCTGATTTAAAATGGCCTACGTCTGTTGCCACCACGGTACTCAGGACAACCTCCAAATCCCAAAGAAGCCCCTGTATTTCAACTGCTCGTCCCCTCCCTGCCCCAAAAGTGTCAAGTGGCCACTGGCTCCACCTCACTGTTATAATTTCTTCCATTGCTAGAATCACCATATGTGTACAACAGAATACCATCAAGTCCACTCTAGTCCATAGTTCTTCCCCCAATCCTGAGGGGACTGGGATGGTGATGTCCCCTCCACCTCCAAGTGAGAGAGGGCTTATATCCCATGGATATGGTGGGTGGGATGATCCTGCCTGCAGATGCAGGCCCTCTCCATTCCCTGGGCTGGCCATTGCCCATCGTTGTCTCCTCGCCAGGTGACTTGGATGAGTCCATTGAGCTGTAGGGTAGGAGTTGCAGCTCCACGGAGATTCCACGCACACCTGGCACATAGGTAGGCCAGAGGCTCCAGTCTCTGGAAGTATACCTAAAAACTCCAGCATCACATATAGGTTTGAATAGAAGGTACTGATGAACCATGTGCAGGGAGGACTTATTTGAGTCCAATTCTGTCACTCTCAGGAGCACAAATTCCAAAATAGAGCCCACTGATAAGGCATCAGTCTCTGGGGCTATCCCCCCTTATATAGGACCTGGGTGTCTCCAGAGCTCTCAGGAGCCCCTCTGTGTGGGGTGATAGGCACTTAGATGTTCTATGAGCTCCTACTGAGGTGTGCGTAAGAGTTACCTCTGGGATGACCTCCTGACTCTCTTTGAAGTCTCTTTGCCACTTGAACTCATTTGTCTTTACCTTTTCCCCCTTTAATTCAACGTCTTTTTCCAGTTGTGTTGCCAGTTGGCACTTGGTATTAATCCCTCGTTGCTAGGTAGGCTCATCCCCGGGAGTCATGTCCCACGTTGGGGGGAAGGTAATGCAATCATATGCTGAGTTTGGCTTAGAAAGAGGCCACATATGAGCAACAAGGAGGCTCCCCAAAGAGGCTTTGACCCATGATGCCCTCTTCCAGGAGATGTGCTGGGGAGTAAATGGGGTGATTTAAGGGAGTGGGCAGGCAGCAGGCAGCCACACATGCATTTGAAGATGCACTGAGCTGATCACAGTATCTCTTGAATATTGTGATCTCAAAACTGAGGCTACGGAAGGCTCAGCATGGAGGACTGGTGAAGGCACAGGAAGTGGTGGGGCTGTGGAGAAGGTACCCTCACTCAATTCAATGTCATGTGTGAATTGATGCTGACCACACAATAGAACCATCCCGCTTTAGAGAGAGACACAGCCAGTAGCTGCGAATTGTGTCCAAGCCTCATGTTTGCGCACACCCCGGAAACTGCAGAGCCCAATGCTTGGTCTTCTTCAGTGTTCCTGCATCATCTTAATCACCAACAGGATACATTGTGAGGCCCCTTTAGTTCCTGTTGAGGGTATGACCAGTGTCTCCATTTCTAGGCCACTCTTGCCAAGGCATAGCAATTTCATTAGAAACTCAAGAAACCAGTTTGGAATCTTTTGGTCCTTTCTGGGGTGCCTCTGCTCTCTGTGATGCTCATTTCTGCATTTTGGATATACTCTCCTTCCTCATGTTTTCTCTGGGTTCAATTTGCCATTCCTTGTCTGACTTCTTAAGACAGATACTTGATTCTCTGATTTCGGCCATTTTCCTTCAGCAGCATCCACATTTCCGGTTCTCCTGTCTGTTGAAGCCCAAAGCCAGTAGCAGTTCCACGTGTGTAATACAAAACGTTTTTATTCATTTCCTTAAAAATGACATTGAATCACCATTGAGACATTTTCTCTAGCCCAAGTATTATTTAGAGATTATAAATGAAGCCTAACTCTTCCACCTGCCTAACCATAAAACCTAAGCTAGTTTCTAAGTCCTGTAATGTCGGGCTTGCCCAGAAAACTGAATTTAAATACAGTCAATTTGTTATCACCACCTAATTTTATCATTCCTAAGCAACCACTGCCATCCGACTTTGTAAGACCCCCCAAAGTAAAATAGAAACTTTGTATCAACCAATGAGTACATTTCCTCACTTGCTTCCGTATTCACCCTCTAAAAGCTGCTTCTTTCCACCCCTTGGTGGAGCTCCCTTCTACTTTCTGACTGCAATGCTGCTCGATTCACCAATCACTCGATAAAACTGAGATCCTAAATTGCATGAAAACTTTTTCAATTATCAAAACTCTGGCAATTTGAAATTAATTTATGAATCCCAAAAAGAGAAAGATTATGTTTGTGGGCTGCTCCATTTCTGTGGGTGAGAGACTGTTTCAATTGGACGACCTCAGTGAGGCGTGATTCAGGTTGAGTCTCTGCCCTCTTGCTGGGCTAATAAAACACAGGAAACAAACTGTCCTCCACAGCGGCTGGACCATACCGCAGTTCCACCAGCAGTGGATGAGGGTTCCTATTCCTCCACATCCACTCCAACATTTAGTGCCTCCTGTTTTTTTAATAGCTGCCATTCTGATGGGTGTAAGATGGTATCTCATTGTAGTTTTGATTTGCATTTCCCTGATAGCAAGTGATGTTGAGCATTTTTCATGTGCCTTTTAGCCATTTGTATTTCTTCATTGGAGAAGTGTCTTTTCAGGTCACTTGCCCATTTTTTAAATGGGTTGTTTGCCCTTTTATTTTCGAGGTGAAGGATTTCTTTCTATATGCAGGATATTAGGCGCCTATCAGATATATGGTTGCCGAATATTTATTCCCATTGGGTAGGCTGCCTTTTTATTTTCTTAATAACATCCTTAGAGGTGCAGAAGTTTTTAATTATGAGGAGATCCCATTTATCAATTTTTTCTCTTGCTGCTCGTGCTTTGGCTGTGAAGTTCATGAAACCATTTCCTATTACAAGGTCCTGTAGATGCTTCCCTACATTATCTTCCAAGGTTTTTATGGTTTTGGCTCTTATATTAAGATCTTTGATCCATCTTGAGTTGATTTTTGTATAAGGTGTGAGATGGTATTCTTCTCTCATTCTTTTGGATATGGATATCCAGTTCTCCAAGCACCCCTTGTTAAAGAGGCCACTCTCTCCCAACTGAGTGGGCTTCGTGGCCTTGTCAAATATCAGATGACTGTATATGCGAGGATCTATATCAGAACTCTCAATCTGGTTCCATTAGTCAGTAGGTCTATCCTTGTGCCAATACCACACAGTTTTGATCACTGTAACTTTCTAGTATGTTTTAAAGTCAGGTAATGTGATACCTCCAACTTCATTTTTCTTTTTCAATATATCTTTGGCAATTTGGGGCCTCTTGCCTCTCCAAATATATTTTGTGGTTAGTTTTTCCAGTTCCTTACAAAATATATTGTTGACTTTTATTGGGATTGCATTAAATCTGTAGATTAGTTTGGGTAGGATAGACATCTTGATGATGTTTAGTCTTCCTATCCATGAACAGGGAATATTTTTCCATTTATTTAAGTCTTCTTTGATTTTCTTTAACAGTGTTGTGTAGTTTTCTGTATATAAGTCCTTTACATTTTTAGTTAAATTTGTTCCTATGTATTTGATTCTTTTATTTACTATTGTAAATGGTATTTTTTTCCTGATTTCCTCCTCAGTTTGCTGGTTATTGGTGTACAGAAATGCTGCTGATTTTTGAGCATTGATCTTATAACCTGCAACATTACTGAACTCCTTTATAAGTTCTAGAAGCCTTGTTGTCGATTTCTCAGGGCTTTCTATGTATAGGATCATGTCATCTGCAAATAATGAAATTTTTACTTCTTCTTTTCCAATCTGGATGCCTTTTATGTCCTTTTCTTGTCTCAGTGCTCGTGCAAGTACTTCTAAGACAATGTTAAACAGGAGTGATGATAGTGGGCATCCTTGTCTTGTTCCCGATCTCAGAGGGAAGGCTTTTAGGATTTCACCATTGAAAATGATGTTAGCTTTGGGTTTTTCATATATACCCTTTATCATTTTCAGAAAGTTTCCATCTATTCCTATCTTTTGTAGTGTTTTTATGAGGAAAGAGTGCTGTATTTTGTCGAATGCTTTTTCTGCATCTATAGAGATGATCATGTGATTTTTTTCTTTCAGTTTGTTTATGTGGTGTATTACATTGATTGATTTTCTTATATTGAACTATCCTTGCATACCTGGGATGAAACCCACTTGGTCATGGTGTATAATCCTTTTGATATGTTGTTGAATGCGATTAGCAAGTATTTTGTTAAGGATTTTAGCATCTAGGTTCATTAGAGAAATTGGTCTGTAATTTTCCTTTCTTGTGGTATCTTTATTTGGTTTTGGTATTAGGGTAATGTTGGCATCATAGAATGAGTTAGGTAGTATTCCTTCTACTTCTATTTTTTGGAAGAGCTTAAGTAGAATTGGTGTTAGCTCTTTCCGGAATGTTTGGTAGAATTCAGCTGTGAAGCCATCTGGTCCTGGACTCTTCTTAGTTGGGAGGTTTTTAATGACTGAGTCTATCTCTTTACTTGTAATTGGGCTGTTGAGTTCATCTATTTCTTCTTTCATCAATGTCGGCTGTTTGTGGGTTTCTAGAAACTTGTCCATTTCCTCTAAATTGTCATTCTTGTTGGCATATAATTTTTCAAAGTATCCTCTTATGATACTCTTTATTTCTGTGGGGTCAGTAGTGATATCACCTTGCTCATTCCTTATTTTATGTATTTGCATCTGTTCTCTCTTTTTCTTTGTTAGTCTGGCTAAGGGTTTGTCAATTTTGTTGATATTCTCGAAGAACCAGCTTTTGGTTTTGTTTATTGTTTCCAGTGCTTTCTTATTCTCTATTTCATTTAGTTCTGCTCTAATCTTGGTTATTTCCTGTTTTCTACTTCCTTTAGGTTTAGTTTGTTGTTGTTTTTCCAATTCCTCCAAGTGTGTAGTTAGGTCTTCAATTTTAGCTCTTTCTTCTTTTTTAATATATGAATTTATGGCTATGAACTTCCCTCTCAGGACTGCTTTCGCTGCATCCCATAGGTTTTGATATGTTGTGTTGTTGTTTTCATTAGTTTCAAGGTAGTTACTGATTTCTTTTAAAATTTCCTCTTTGACCCACTGTTTGTCTAAGAGTGTGTTGTTTAACTTCCATATCCTTGTGCCTAACCTGTTTCTCTGGCCCTTATTGATTTCCAACTTCATTCCGTTGTGGTCAGAGAAATTACTTTGTATAATCTCAATCTTTCTGAATTCATTGAGTGTTGTTTTGGGGCCTAGCATGTGGTCTATTTTGGAGTATGTTCCATGTGCACTGGAGAAGAATGTAAATCCCGCTGTATTTGGGTGAAGTGTTCTGTATATGTCTATTAAGTCCAAATCTTCTAATGTATTGTTGAGTGCCTTCGTTTCTTTATTGATTCTCTGCCTAGATGTTCTGTCTAATGATGATAGTGGTGTGTTGAAGTCCCCTGCTATAATTGTAGAGGAATTTATTTCTCCTCTTAGTTTTTCCAGAGTTTGCCGCACGTATTTTGAGGCACCTCGATTAGGTGC
>JAKSZT010004976.1:1970841-2008381 GCA_026826555.1 Tolypeutes matacus
GGTCACGATGGGTGGATAATCACACAATAAATGAGGGAATCTGAATTCCTAGCCTGGAGAGCTCTGCCACAGACTCCAAGGGAGCAGCAATAGTCCTCTGTGTGTAGGGACAGTGCCTGTCAAAATAGGATGACCCACTGATGTTTTTTTTTTTTATTGATGACTACCCTTGTGAGTCTTCGCTCTTGTAAATGAGACTTAGCCTGCAGTTGTGGGGTGCCTAAGGGTTGCCACCTGAGAGCCTTCTTGTTGCTCAAATGTGGCCTCTCTCTAAGCCAAACTCAGCATATGATTGCATTACCTTCCCCCCAACGTGGGACATGACTCCCGGGGATGAGCCTCCCTGGCAACAAGGGATTAATACCAAGTGCCAACTGGCAACACAACTGGAAAAAGACCTTGAATAAAAGGGGGAAATGGTAAAGACAAATGAGTTCAAGTGACTAAGAGACTTCAAAGAGAGTCCGGAGGTCATCGCAGAGGTAACTCTTACGCACACCTCAGTAGGAGCTCATAGAACATCTAAGTGTCTATCACCCCATTCAGAGGGGTTCCTGAGAGCTCTGGAGACACCTGGTCCTATATAAGGGGGGATAGCCCCAGAGACTGATGCCTTATCAGTGGGTTCTATTTTGGAATCTGTGCTCCTGAGAGTGACAAAATTAGACTCAAATAAGTCCTCCCTGCACATGGTTCACCAGTCCCTTCTATTCAAACCTATATGTGATGCTGGAGTTTTTAGGTGTACTTTCAGAGACTGGAGCCTCTGGCCTACCTATGTGCCAGGTGTGCATGAAATCTAGGTGGAGCTGCAACTCCTACCTTACAGCTCAATGGACTCATCCAAGTCACCTGGCAAGGAGAAAACAATGGGCAATGGCCATCCAGGGAATGGAGACGGCCTGCATCTGCAGGCAGGATCATCCCACCCACCATATCCATGGGATATAAGCCCTCTCTCACTTGGAGTTGGAGTGGACATCACCATCCCAGTCCCCTCAGGATTGGTGGAAGAACTATGGACCCGAGTGGACTTGATGGTATTCTCTTGTTCACATATGGTGATTCTAGCAATGGAAGAAATTATAACAGTGAGGTGGAGCCAGTGGCCACTTGACACTTTTGGGGCAGGGAGGGGACGAGCAGTTGAAATACAGGGGCTTCTTTGGGATTTGGAGGTTGTCCTGAGTACTGTTGTGGCAACGGATGTAGGCCATTTTAAATCAGCACACTCCACTCAGAACTGAGTGGGAGAGAGTGTGGTCTACAGTGTTTACTGTGGTCTATGGTTGGTGGCAAGCTCCAGGATGTGTAAATTCATTGAGGGTGGTGGGCCACACTTGTGGGAGATGTTTGTGTGGGATGTGGTGGGAGGTGTGGGAAGTGGGCAACATGGTAATCCCAGTGGGTTCCATGTAATATTTTGGGTAATCTAAGCACCTCTTAAAATATATGTGTATATATATATATATATATATATATATATATATATATATATATATAACATTTTTGTAAGCAAATACACATATATGCATATACATTTATATATCATTTTGCA
Organism: Tolypeutes matacus; assembly: GCA_026826555.1. Taxonomy (NCBI): domain Eukaryota; kingdom Metazoa; phylum Chordata; class Mammalia; order Cingulata; family Chlamyphoridae; genus Tolypeutes; species Tolypeutes matacus. The sequence continues at coordinate 1,972,400 of JAKSZT010004976.1, forward strand.
ACTGTTTGTATGTATTGTGAGAATTTTGATTTTTACCCTCAATAAAAATAAATTAAAAAAAAAAAAACAAAAAACACAGGAAACAGAGCTTTACCATATTTGATGCTGCCATCTAACAGATAGGCGGGGCTGAAAAGACTGAGGCCCCAGGGAGAGATGAGCCATTTACCTGATAGCTTGCAGCTGGAATTGGCAAGAAAGCAGAGCAGCAGAGCCTAAGAGAAGGAAAGAGAAAACCCTTTGCCTGGTTGCCCTCAGCTGAGCTCTGGGAGATAGTACAGCCTGGAGGAAAGGCAGAGACCAGGTAGAGATCACCTGCCATCTTGTTTCAACATGTGGCAGCTGATGGGTGAGAAAGCACCTCTTTTGGTGCCTTGAAATGGACTTTTCATGAGCTTGGACCTATAAGTTTTATCGCAAATAAATAACCTTTATAAAATCCAACACATTTCTGGTACTTTGCATTGGCAACCTTTCTGCAAACTAAAGCTAAGACATACTACTGAATTTCCAAACATTCTCCATGTTTCAGGATGACCTTTTCTTTTGAGTGTCCACACTATATCTCACTGTGACCAAACAAAAAGCTATGATATCTGCTCTGTGAAATTCACTGAGACTTGCTTTATGGATCAAAATCTGCTTAATTTTGGTCAATGTTCCATTAGCTCAAGAAAGCAGGCATATTCTGCAGTTCTTGGGAAAATGTTCTACATAAAACACAAAGTGAAATTTGTCACGTGTTCTTAAATTCTTCCATATACTTCCTGGTTTTGATTGCATAGATTCTAAAAGGTCCTAATTGTGTTGCTTGAAATTCCTCAACTAGGACCGTGAAAGTAACTGATCTGCTTCTTCTATCCTTGTCATGTGAGGCTTTGTACTATCTGGCTCTGATAAGAGGTGGCTCTGCAGATAGAATCATTGTGACTTCTAAAATCAAAGCAAAATGTGTCCTTACGTTTTTCCAAAGGCAATTGTTTTCTTTCCCTTAGTCTGAGTCCTAAAACCAGGAGAAAAGCTACATTACGAATTGCACGATTGCCGTTTACACATAGTGCCCAAACTTGGAGGCCTGCTGCGGTCATCGATAGGGCCTTATACTGTCCTGTGTCTCAGTTCCAATGCTGGAGGTCATGGCGCAGAGACTGGGAATCGAGGCCAAGACCCTTTCTGCACTTAAGGTGCATTTGAGCTTTAATCTAGAGCTTGAAGTAGAAAAGGAGCAGACTCCCAGCTTTCCTGGCATTTAACAGAGCCAAGCCGAAAGCCTTTCCACCTGGATGCACTACTGACATGCTTCAGGGCATATCCGATTGTCCTTGTTCAGCATGAGGTCTGTGAACATGACTCGGCCCTTCAGCCTCCTCTCCACAGGGATCACAGACCAGCCTTGCTGACCTCACAGACCTACCCTTGTCTATTTATCCATGGCCCCACAAAATCGTGGTGGGACTTACAGGCCAACACAAGGTTTGGACCAAAGTATCAGAGCTGGCTTCTGCAGTAGTCTTTGCATTGTGTCTTGAGTTTCTGTGCTGTGAAGCAGTGAGGCTCTCTCTTACCAAGGAAGGGTCATCTTGGAGTTCCTGAGAAGCAGGACCCAGTTGCTCTATTCAACAGCATTCCTACCCCATTACCTGAGTGCCCTGCAGGATAAGAGCTATCTCTCCATGAGCCTGGTTCCCTGAGAGGGAGACAGGTGGATTCTGGTGGCTGCTTCCTAGCAATATATAGAGGACAGATGCCTACCCCAGGCTGAAGGTTGGATGGAGATGCCAGCTCTACTGGGGAGGCGGGTGCTATCACTGTGGCCCTTCCTTCAACTCCAGATTCTCCTTTGAGAGATTCAATTCACAAGTCTATGACAACAGAGCTCTACCTGGATGAGAAGCTTCCCTGCCCTCAAGGAAAATACTGAAAGGCAGATGGATGATCAGATAAACTAGGCAGTTCCCCCAGCACAGGGGGACATGTGACAAGAAGGGCAAGGACCACAAGGACAAGCATGGGGCACAGAAGGTGAAGAGGCTGGGAACTGCAGTGATGGCTCTCCCCATGGGAAGGGCAAGTGGAACCCTGCAGGTCGCCTCTGGACTCTTAGGCTCTCTGCTCAGAACCAGCACCTTCTACGTCCAGCACAGGAACCCTGAGACCCGCAGAGAGAGGGTCAGGAAACCCCCATTCTACGAAGAACATCTCCTGACGACTCTCCTAAGCCTTCCCCTATGGCCCTCCTGGCTTGTCGTTTTGATTCCCAGCAGATTGTGCTGTTTTGGGGTCAATTTTATTCACCAACCTTTTTTTCTCCTGGGCCTTCTTGCAAGAGGCGGTTTCCAAGGTCTTCCTCATGCTTTTTGCAAATTGTGCAGCCTAATTCCAGGTCCAGTAAACATCAGAAAATGCCGCTGATAAGAAATTGTGGCAAATGCTATGAAATAACTACTTTTCAGGGATGAGAAAATGAGAGAGTCCATATAGAAAAGAGGTAAAAGAACTGGATATGCATATGCATATAAATTAGAATATAGTTACAATGTGCAATTTCTTTTATTTCTCTTATATTTAATTCATGTTTTTTTATTCTCTATCCTCTTAATTATCAATATCTCTTATAGAAGCTGTTCATATGTACAAATAAAACATGTTCTAGAACGTTCCCTGTGGCCCTTCTCTTAAAGGCCCACCCTTGTAAATCACATCCACAGTTCATTGAATATATTAGGGGTGGTTCAGCCCCACAATCAGATACTGCACAGCAATGAGCCCAAACACACAATGGAATCACCTACAACTATGATGAATCTCTCAAACATACCATTGGTGTACACAAGTAATCGTACTTAAAGAGAATATTCTGAATGATTCCATTACATAAAGTAGGAAATCAGGGTCATGTCCTCACTTGTGGGGGGCATTGCCCCTGGGGACAAGAGGGACTCCTCAGTGTCAAGAATCTTCCATCTTCTCCTGGGGTTGTTGGCAACTCGAAAATAAGAGCTCATGTTACAAATGCTCATTGAGTTGGTTGAAGTTCTATGAGTTGATCAGGCTTCTATAAGAAGTTATTAAAAATACTATTTTCCCTTCCTTAAATGTAGATGCAGAATAATTCGGGAACATCTCAGACAAGCACATCCACCCAGGATCTCTGCATACCCCTAGGGAGAACTACTTTCTCTGGATTTACCTGGAAAGTGTCTAGAAAACTGACTTACCCTGGGGCTCAGTTGACAGAAGGTCCCACAAACTCCACCCACAACCCACAACTCACACACACCTATCCCTCCTCCCATGGCAACCAGTCACCGATCTAGGACAGGAGGTCAGGGGGCTGAGGTAGCAGCAGTGAAGGCATCCATGGCGAAGGGGGTCCTGCTGGCCTCACAGGATAGAGGACAGGAGCTGTAACCCAAGGAACAGACAGATGGTCAGGAAATGGGAGAGACACTTGAGGAATCCAGCAGGCTCTGGGCAGGGATGTAGGGTCCAGAGAGCCTCCATTTCAGGAGAGTGTGACAGATGTGGGACCCACTCATCAGAGACCCTGCAGGCATGGGACCTTGCTCAGGGCCATCCATCCAGGAAGAAATCTTGGGGATGCAGAAAATTACTCTGTCATGATAACACCCAAATGAAACAGTAAGTGAAAATGAATAAAAATCAGTGGTAATGCTGGCAGTTCTTTGCTAACAATACTTAAATTTATATCAGGTCCAATCTTTCTTTACCTTTCAGACCCTATGAAAATCTGCTCCTTCTCCATTCAACTGGGATATTCAATGGTACCATAACTGTGATAGGTTGGAATGGCTCATGTCATTTCCCCCTCCCTCCACACCAGCAGTGATCATCTTCACAGCTGATAGGGTCACAGTTCACCCATGTGTTCAGTGCAAATGCCCAGGACCACTCTAGGTGTACCCTTTCAGGCCAAGGACATCAAGGATTCAGGCTGCTACACCTCCAGGTGATTCCAAATGTCTGTGCTTCCCCACCACCCAGCACCTCATGTACATGGGTTTTTGTGTACTGACCTCCCACCATTTCCAGACCCAACCACCCCCATTAGATTTGCAGGGCACTGTGGGGAAGAATCCTTGAGATGTGGAATTCTGGCCTGAGAACACAGACAGAGTGTCTGGAACGCCAGACATTAGCTCAAAAGGAAAACCTTGAGAGCAGTATTTGAATCTTTGCGGGAGCCAAGACTCAAGGATAAGATAGACAACAGGTGTGAACTTTGCCTGCAATAAACTTCCAAGCTATAACTGAGAGTAATTAATCCCTAGCCGTGCTTCTCTGTACTTAACTGAAACCTTGCTCTGCTTATAAAAGCGCTGGGCTGTCTATGCTTCGGGGCTGGCATGGTAGATGTGTTCTGCTAGCTCCCTGACCCCAGCTTTCTCTTAAACTCTTAGTCTTGTCTTTCTTATATCCTTGTACCCTTCGACAGCAACAGGGCACAGCATTCAAAGTGATGCTTGTAAAGCATGACTTAGGTCATGACCCTCCACTGAGCCACAACCTCAACAAATTCCTGACACTGTGGAGAAAATCCTACATCCTCCACATGGTCATTCTCAGCCTTCTGCACACCTGCCTCTCAGCACCTTCCTTGCCGACACTCAGGTTAAGGGATAGTCAAGCCAGTCCCTCAACTCCCCAGCCTTGGCCCAACTCAGTGCTTCTCAGTGGCTGCCTGTCTTGCTTTTGCAAACCTACGTGCTCATGGGTCCTTTGACTCATCACCTTGTTGAGAGGTCTTCCCTGCACACCTGTCCTACAGGCCAGCCCCTTCCAATTTCACTTGCTTCCCAGTGGCCCCTATAACTTCTGTGAAGTTTGCAACCCAGCCTGCACTATGACAGTTAGGAATTTGGAGCCATGTCCAACATGCCATGCCGCTTTACCCACTCTGAGGCCTGACTGTGACATACAGGGGCTTCTCAAATACTTGGGTGTACTGAACCCAAGAAATTGTGGGAACTGGAGCCCTAGACCTCAGGTCTGGTGTGGTCAATGTGGACAATAGCTAGGGGCATGAGGAGGGGTCGGGTAGGGAAGACATGTGTTCCCACGATGCTCGGCCTTTCTCTGGTCCCATGGCCTCAAAGAGGCATCAACCCACAATGCCCACTTCCCAGAGAGCCACTCAGGATTAAAATGGGCAATGGAATGGAGAGGACAAGCAGCTGTCAGAGCCACAGCATGTGAGGACGCACTGACGTGAGCATCAGGTCACCAGTAAGTTGTGATCTCAAAAATGAGGCCATGGAAAGCACAGCACTGAATATTGGGGAAGGCACAGGAAGTGGTAGGCTGTGCAGAGGGTGCCCTCATCCGGACCTCTTTCATTGTCATGTGGGAATTGATGCTGACCACAAACAGCACCACCCGGCTGTGGAATGAGACACAGCCACCTGCTGTGAATTGCATCCAGGGTTCATGTTTACGCAAGCCCAGGAACTGCAGAGAACAATTCTTGATATTCTTCAACGTTACTGCATCATCTTCATCATCAGCAGGGTAGGTAGTGAGGCCCCTTTAGTTCCTGATGAGGGTATGACCAATATCTCCTTTTCTAAGCTACTCTTGCCAAGGCTTAGCAATTTCTTTAGACACTCAAGAAACCCATTTGGAATCCCTGGTCCTTTCTGGGGAGCTTTGCATTTCTGTGACACTCATTTCTGCATTTTGGTTATAATCTCCTTCCTCCTATTTTCTCTAGTTCAATTTGCCATTCCTTGTCTGAAGTCTTGAGACAGAGACTTGGTTCTCTGATCTTGACCCTTTTTCAGCAACATCAACATTTCTAGTTCTCTGTAAACCCAGAGCCAGCAGCAGCCCCGATGTGTGTTATGCCAAAAGTTTTAATCATTTCCTTAAAAATATATGCAAATCTCCATTAAGAATCTTTCTCTATCCCATGTGTTATTTAGGATAGATTACAAAATCCTAGTTCCTCTAAATCCCAGGCTTGCCCAGAAAACTGAATTTAAACACAGCCAATTAGTTATCGCCAGCTTACTTTCTCATTCCTAATCAACCACCACCTCCCCACTTTGTAAAGCCCCCAAAGAGAAATGGAAACATCATGTCAACCAACCAGAACATTTATTCACTTGCTTCCCTATTAGCCCTGTCAAAGCTGCTTCTTTCCACCCCCTTGGTGGAATTCCCTTCTACTTTCTGAATGTGATAATTCACCAATTATGGGTAAATCTGTAAGACCCTAAATCACCTGCAAAACTTTTCATTTATCAAGATGTATTGCTGAGGCAACCAATGAGAACAGCAATCAGCTGAGTCCCTCCCCAACATTAGAAAGGGAAAGAGAAAACTCTTTACTTCCTTGCCTTAAAAACTATATATATATTGTATTGATGAATTTCCATTTATTTTGTGTGTTTCTGGATAATTATTTCATCTAAATCTCACTCTGACCAAAGACCCCACAGTGACATCAGCTCTGTGAAATTCATTGAGACTTGTCTTTTCTATTAAAATTTGGTAAGTTTTGATCAATATTCCACCAGCTCGAGAAAGTAGGTATATTTTTTACTTATTGGGTAAATGGTCTATATATTTCACAAAGTCAAATTTGTCACAATGTCTTAAGTTCTTCCAGATGCTCCCTGGTTTTGACAGAATAGGTTCTAGCAGTTCCTGGGAGAGGTGCTTCAAATGCCTCCCCTAGGACAGTGAATGCACCTGATTTTCTTCTAACCTTGTCGTGTGTTGCTTTATACTACCTGGCTGTGAAAAGAGGTGGTTCCACAGATAGAATCATTGGAACTTCTCAAATCAAAGCAAAAGGTTTCCTTAGGTTTCCCCGGAGGCCATTTAACTTATCCCATATTTGTCTGAGTCCTAAAACCAGCAGAAAAGCCACAATCAGAACTGAGCAATTCCCATTTACACACTAGTGCCCAAATTGGAGGCCTGCTGGAATCATTGATGGGGGCCTTAAAATGACCCACTGCTGGAGGACACGGCACAGAAACCATAAATAGAGACCCTGCATGCACTTAAGCGGCATCTTAGTTTTAAACAGGAGCTTGAAGTAGAAAAAGAGCAGGACACCAGGCTTTCCCAGTATGAAATGGGACCTGAAGGTGAAAGCGATTCTGTTAGCACTGTTCGCAATGTTCAGGGAGTATCCAACTGTCCTTGCCCAGCATGGGGTCTGTGACCATGCCCCAGCCCTCTGAGCCTCCTTTCCAATGGGGATAACAGGCCAGTCTTGCTAAGCTCACAGATCTACCATTGTATATTTGGTGGGGATGGGGCAGGCATTTATAAACCAATACATGGATTGGTGGAAAGGACCAGTGATAGCTTCAGCAGTGGTCCTTGTATTATGACTTTGAGCTTATGTGTTGTGAAGCATAGAGGCTTCCTCTCACCAAGGGAGAGACAACTTGGCAGTTCTAGGAACCCAGAAGCTAGCAGAGAAGCAGGACCTAGTAGCTCCATTCAGCAGCATTCCTATCCCGGTGCCTCAGTGATCCCTCCGCAGATGGGCTGCCCCTCCATGAACATGGGTCCTAGGGAGGGAGGCAGAAGGATGCCTGTGGCCGCTCCCTCATAGCATTATTTTTTCATCCCTGTTGAGTTGAATTGGAGACCAGGATGGAGAGATTGGAAAATGGATAGATGGATGGATAGATGAATGGATGGATAGATGGATGTTTGCATGGATGGATGGATGGATGGATGGATGGATGGACAAATGAGCTTGCAAGCAGGCCTTAGAGTGCTGGATATGAGCCAGTAAGGACTGCCTTACCTGAAGTGAGCAGATTGATTTACTCAAGATCCTGCACAAGCTGATGAAAAAAATCACCATAATGGGAAGAATCCCAGGTGTTTTTCAGTGAGCAGAGATATCTGAGTGCAGCAGCGTGCAGTGGTCTGGAAATTGCTCTGAGTTGCCTTTATTCCCCAGGCACCTGCACACACTAGGACTACAGAGCTGACTGTGGCTCCTGCTGAGAAAGGCCAGGCCACCCCACCCCACCTATTTTCCCACACAGGTGCTGTTCAAGAGTATGAAGTCAGTGAACCAGGGCCCAACATCCACCAGGAAAGTGCAGCTCAGCTGAGGAGAAAGGATAAGAGAAAATTACAAAGGGCAGCATGTCTTGAGTAGTACCTGTAAAACACACAGGAACTCAAGAGGCACCTAAAATTATGGAACCACGGAAAGCAAACAGGATCGCTCTCTTAGAGCAGAGCTGGGAAAGCTCAAGGTAGCCCCGGAGGAAGGTGCAAAGGCTGCTGAATCCTGACTCTGCCCACTTGAGCCCTGGTTCCTAGAATGCCTACCTGGGGGTCCCTGACCCCAAGGGATTCCTGTCCACTCACAGCCTCCCCAGGGCACAGGATGCTGGTAGACCCACGCCACATTTCTTCTGGGGGAGCTGGCGGCCTAAGGGATGCTCCATCAGGGTCCTCAGGCACTGTGTAGCGTGTGGACAGGCACTAGCACCAGGCTGGATGTTGGAGGAAGAGGTCAGCTCTACTAGGGTAGAAGCACCCTCACTGTGGCCCATCCCCCACCTCCAGGGTCCCCTGTGTGAGACTCAGCTCACAAGAGTGTGACATCAGAACTCTGCCTGGAGAAGAAGCATCCCAGCATCCAAAGAAACTATACAGAGAGAGGTGATCAGATAAACTAGGCAGTACCCTAGCACAGAATGACATGTACCCACGAAGAACAAGGACCACAGGGAGAATCTGATGTGCCTGAACCTCACAGGTCACAGAAAGGGATGAGACTGGGACCCTGGAATGAGGCCTCCACCCAGAGTGAAGATTAGTTGGACACCTGCAGGTCGCTCCTTCGCTCCAAGTCTCACTGTGTACAGAGGGCTCCCTGACCCCACCAGAAGCCAGGCTTTGTTTGTCCCTCCAATGCGGGAGCCCAGAGACCCACTGGGAGAAGGGTAGTAAACCCTCATTCTACCAGAAGGTTCTCCTGACAACTCTCCTAAGCCTTCTCCCAAAGGTCCTACTTGAATTTAGTTCTCATTCTCAGTACATTTTTACTGCTTTGGCACTGATTTTATTCTCCAAACTTTTTTCCTCCTTGGCCTTCCTACAAGTGGCGTGGTAAATGTCTTTTTCTTGTTTTCTGCAAATTGTGCAACCCATGTCCATGTCCATTAAAAATACCATTGTCCACGTCTGTCAGAAATAAATTACACAAATGGCTGCTAAATATATGCTCTCCTAAATGACAAAAGCACAGAGAACGAAGTTGAACAGTGGGCAACAGCTTAGAAGAAGTTTATGCATATCAATGAGGATGTACTTATCGTGTGATTTCTCTATAGGTACATAATCAATGAAAAGGTGTTCCTAAGTACCCATAACACATGCTCTACAATGACCCCTGCAGCCCTCTTCCTAATGACCAACATGTGGTAATGACATCAACAGTGTTCTGAATATGTATGGTGTGGTACTTTCACAAAATTGAGTGCTACACAACAATAAGACTGCACCCTGCACTACATCACCAAACAATCTGATTAACATCTCAAATGTATTACTGACCAGAACAAACCAGACACAAAGAACATGTGCTGATGGATTCCATTTATATAAGGGTGATTAGAAATCAGGGTCATGGAGTGACGTCAGCAAGATGACACAAGATGGTAGAGCAAGGCACACTTAGCTAATACCTCCTACACACACACACAGAATAACCCTTAAAAAAGCACACCGAATCAGTCAGAACCAACTTGGTCAGAACTCTGTAAAACAATCAAGGTTAAACAACAGCCAAGCAGACACTGACTCAGGAAAAAGAAAACCTCAAACTGGTAGGAAATCTGAGGGTTGCTTTCATTTGCCCTAGCCTCACCCCAGAAATGAAGGGAGAAATGGACAGTTCTAAAATGATAGTTGGAGACTTCTATACATCTCTTTCAGTAAGGGTTAGAAAATCTAGACAGAATATCAATAAGAAAAAATAAGGTTATTGTATTGAGAAATATTACAACCCAAGCAGACCCCAACAGACATATATAAAACACCCTATCCAATAAAAGCAAAATACTCATTCCTCTCAAGCAGACATGGACTTTTCTCCAGTTAGACCATATGTTAAGTCAAAATGAGTTATTGCTTAATGAATACAGAGTTTCTGTTTGGGGTTGACAAAACAGTTCGCTAATGAACAAAGGTGATAGCACAACATTGTGAATGTAATTATCACTGAATTGTACACCTGAAAATGGTTAATGCGGGAAATACTGTGTTGTATACATTTACCATAATAAAACATTAAATTTAAAACACTAAAAATAATTACTGGGGAGTCCACATAAAATCAACATCACTGGCTGATCATGGATACCTTTCATCATTTCCTTCAATACGCATTCATTTTATCAAATGAGCTGAATAACATTTAGGTCTTCTCCTGAAATTCTTTGATGCTCATTTTCTAAAGAAATTAATCAAGTGAAATGTTCGAAGTTTGCTTTGTTTTGTTTAAATGGTGTTTTTCCAGATAAACTCTCAGGATGAACATTCACCTAGTCACAAATGTGTAATTCTGTACTCGTGGAATGCCTCTAGGCTTTGTTTGGTACATCTTTCATGGAGAGAGCCATGAATATAATACTCTCATCTGTGAATATTTTAAATGTAATAAAAATAAATGTGGAGAAAAATGTATCCAAGTGTATTATGCTCACTTTTACAATGATGAAAGAGAGTGCAGTTCTGTGGATTGCTATCTACAATTGTCATGACCTGGTAGAAACTATTATATTTTCTTGCATTAAGTGTCAGCACCAAAGCAGAGGCAGCCCCTCAGCCCCTCTCCCCAGAACCAAACACCTGGGACAGCAGTGGGAAGAGCAGAGGCTTGAGCTACCCTTATTCTCTGGATTCCAGGGCGCCCCCTGAGCTGCCGCTGCGTCTGAAGATATCCCAGTGTCCGTGGGGCGCTGGTCTGGCGCCCATACCAGTCGTTCTGAGGGTCCCGAGAACCCCGACGCCCCTCACTCTCTCCGGGCACCCCAAAGCCAAAAGTCTCTGGAGCCCTGCACATATTGTCCCTTGCTGCATCCAGACTTGGACCTTCTGGAAGGGGAATCCCTGCTCGAAGGAACCGCCCCCGCTACACTGCAGTCATGGGCATGTACCTGGGCAGCTACCTTAACACGCCCAAGCCCATGCTACCATCCCCCACCCTGGAGCGCAGTGCCCCGCAGCCCAAACCTGCCATCCACCAGTCCTCCTCGGCTGAGCACCCCGTTGTCCACATGCACCATCAGCTCTTGAAGCACACCAGACCCCTAACCCAGATCCCATTGGAATGGGAACAGGTCAGTCTCTGGAGGGTGGAGTTCCCAGAGGCCTGGAGGCACTTTCCTAACAAGTTACCCCCACAGACCAACTCAGGCCAGATCAGTCCTGCACGAGGGACAGCTACAGGAAGAGGTGGCTTTAGAATACTGGCAATCCCAGACGCATCTGGAACCTGGTCACCCTGAAAATTGCTCCTCTTGAGAGCAGAGGGAGCATCTTTAAAATGTGCCCACCCCCCTGAGAAGCCCCCAGACCCCAGTGCCAGGGAACCTGTGCTGAAGGAGCACAGTCAGTGCAACAAAAGGAAGAGAATGTTTGACGGGCCCCTCTGGTTTGAGAGCCCTGATGAGAAGAGAAGGAGGCACAGCCCTGAGGCCAGGTGGTCTGTCTTCAAGCCTGTGGTGAGAAATGGAGTGACCCCTTCCTTTGTGCTCAGGCTGGGGTCTATGAAAAGAAGACCCCAATCCAGGAGTGAGGCTGTCTGCCAGGAGAAGGCTGTCCCCAGGCCTGCTGTCCAGCCTTCCCTGTCTGCCTCCCAGCCTGCTGCAGGGACAGCACCAGAGGGGGTCACAAAGCCTCCTCTGGAGAAGTGGGTGAAGATGCAGTGCTCTTGGTTCCCCCGATCTCCTCCAGTGCATGAGAACAGTGCCAGTGGGGCCCATTTGCCCCTGGACACACCTAGTCCCCCGGCATCCTTGGCACCTAAATGCCAGGACCCTGGACCCATCCCCAGAGACTTTAACCCACAGTAGCTTTTTTCCTCCTGACCCCAGTCCCTCCCCAAAATGTGGTACTGACACCCCCAGGGCACTTCCTTCCCCTCTGGCAAACAGGCTTGCCAAGGTCCCAGACCCCTGTCCATACCCTGCCCATCCCACTATGAAAAGTATTTCATTTCAAATGCAGGATCCCCAAGTCCCCACCCTCCTGCTTCTGCACCTACTGAAGCCACTTCTGACTCCAGATGGAACCCATGAAGCCCTGTAAATAGGGAGGTGGGAGCTCCTGTCGTACCCAGTCGAAGTCACAGCTGCAGCATCTCCCAGGCTTGCCCTTCGCTCCACTCTCAGCCACGATCCTCCACCTTCAAGTAGATCTCTGCCAGCCCCAAAGGCATCACCCCCACCACCACCACCAAGGCTGTGCCTGTGCTCCCTGTCCCCCCACCCCCCCTCCCCTATCTGCCCCTCAGCACTGCTTGCAGAGCCTCTGCCACTACACCTCTCTCCATCAGACATTCCCCAGATTTTTGGCTGAGGCACCAAGGTGATGCTGGTCAGCCAGGGGGCTCTTTGCTCCTCTTTTGGAAGAAACTGGAGGCCCAAGCCCTCCATGGCAGATGAAGGCTGAGGCCAGGCAGAATCTTAGGACATGGACTCTGCAATGCCCGCACTGGAGAGATGGTGTATAGACCAGAGCCCCCGCCTCCCCCTGCAGCCCACTTCTCCCAGCCTTTATATACCCTGGGAGCAGACTGGCCAGGAAGGCGCGTTTCCTTCCCCACAGCCCCAGTTTGACCAGTTATTATAAATAAAGATTATTTCACACTGTTTAAAGAAAAAATTGCCTGAAGTTACACTAGCTCATCAAGTGCAAGAAGAAGGGGATGTAGGGCTCAATGAAGTTCTTTGATCCCTTCACTGGGATTCTAATGAGCCCCTATTTCAGAAGCCTTGGGCATACTGTTTGTCTCTTTAAGTCTTTGTCTTCTCCTTAGTTTCAAAAGTACTTTTGGACTTAGCATGTTGTCTCAACACAGTTAGCAAAGTGTAAGCCCAGTCTAGGCTCAGGATTAAAAGGATGAGGAGGGCACGACGGGAATTTCAGGGAAAGAATGTAGTTCCACAGAGGGGGTTGCCGGAAAGAGGCAGGAATGGGCACAGGGTTCAGATAGCAAATCCATCCCCAGTGTCCTTCCTCCACAGCCCTATTCAAACCTGAGCAAATGCTGCAACACTGACTATGCCATTTTCTGTTCATGGATTTCATCTCCTTCACAGCTCAGTCTCTTACTCCAATACTGAAAAATTCTGAGAACTCAGTGGTTTGCATTTCAGACCATTTGTTTCTCCCCCAATCTGATTCTCAGATTTCTCTGTGCCTAAGAATCACCTGGGGTCCATCTCTAACAATGTTTACTCCACAATGTAAGAGCTGAGAGCCAGGACAGGTCCACGAAACTTTCAGAAACATTTGCTGATTGAGAAAAATGGCTAAGTGGCAAGAGGAAGGCTATGCAAATAATAATAATAATAATAATAATAATAATAATAATAATAATAAATCAATGGATTTAAAGAAGCACATGCTTCAATTAATTTGTTAAAAAATACCCGCCCTGTTCTTGCTGATGTCTGCTCAGAAAGCTACTCGGGGTTATATATGTATTAGGTACAATTCTGCTTATATCCTTCCTAATAGATGTTAAAAGCAGATGCAAAAAATGTGCCTCCAGGACTTCTGTTAGGAAAAGATGATGCCTCTCCCTGGAGAGGTTTGGGACTCCCTGCAAAGAGCAGTTGAGACAGGGAGGGAGCTTGAAAGCGCACACACACTAGGCTGGACCAAAGTGTAGAATGTATTTCATGAGGTTATTATGCACAAAGAAAGAAGAAAGAGGAGTCAAGAATCATGAAGAGCCAGATGCCAAGACCTGTGAGGGAAACAGACCACCAGGGATGCTGGGGGAAGGCAGGGAGGGTGTCCTCCTGGTTGCTCATTCAAAGAGGAAAGAAATTAACAGCTTTCTCCCAGGTCCTCATCCAAGGGGCCATGGTAAAGAGACAGTATTGATGGATTTTATGATCCAAAGTGCTATGTCTCAGGCACCCATGGGTGCCCCTGGGATTTGAGATCAGAACACCATCCTCCTTCGGATAAATGAGCAGGGATGAAGGCTCACTATATTTTTAAGGGGGATTGATCACTTCACCCAAATGGGAAACGAGGTTCCCAGTTGAAATCCATGATCAGGGAGCCAGTTCTGGGTGTGCATTCCAATGGGGGTAGAGTTTGTCTCATGTTCTGAGAAAAACTCAGAAAGACAAGAGAACCATTTGTCTCTACTGCCAAGAACCTAAGGGAAAAAAATATAGTGGGTTTGCTCTCAGTGAGGTGCCCCTTGATAGCTTTCAAAGCACTTCTGCACATCCATCCCCAGATATTCCACCAACCCTGTCCATGAGCAGATGAATGAATGATAGGTGCTCTATGCATAGATTTGGTAAGGCAGGTGGTGATGGTAGCACAACATTGTGAATGCAGTTAACTCCACTGTATTATACACTTGAGAGAGGTTAACATGGGAAATATTCATTGTATAACTTTTACCACAATAAAAAGTCTTAAAATTGAGAAGAAAGAAAAGAAATCAGGGCCACGCTATACCTTACAGAGGGCAGTGCCTGCAGTGAAGAGTCTTCTATCTGTTCATTGGGCTGTTGATTGAAGGAATGTAAGAGTCCATTTTGCAAACATTCGTTGAGGGCCCATTTTGAGTCAGATGCTGTTCTGTGAGTATATTAGGCTTCTATAAGAAATTCCTAAACTACTAAAAGCAATTATTTTCCCTTCCGTGAATACAAATCCAGCATCACTCTGGAAGAACACAAACACAGAGAGAGAAACCAATCCAGCCCACTCCTTTCACTGGGCTGCCCTGGAAGGTATCTAGAAAGCTGACTAATCTGGGGCTCCAGCACTCATGCAGCTGACAGGTGGTACCCCAGACAACATCCACCCACAGCCTCTCATGTACCCCTATCCCTTCTTGCACGGTGCCCCCGACACTAAAGTAGGACTGAGCCTCCAGGGGCTGGGGCAGCAGCAGTGGAGACATTCATGGCAAAGGGGGTCCTGCTGGCCTCCCAGGACACAGGGCCAGGGGCTGCAACCCAAGGAAGAGACAGATGGTCAAGGAACTGGGCAGACACACATGCTCTGTGCAGGGAGAGCATGTCCACGGAGCCTCTTCTTCAGGACAGTGTTGTACACGTGGGATCCTCCTCATCAGAATCCCTGCTGACATAACGATGGGCTCAGGGCCATTCAGGCTGGGCATGATCTCTACAGGGGGACAAAATTATTGCCACTCACCTTTTGCTGGCCTCACCCAATCTCAAAAAACCCTTATGCATGCCCTTCCATATTTTCATGATTGAACCGAATTACAGCAAATTCCACGGTTGCCTCAAAATAATCCAGGATCTTACTAACATTTACAAATTCTTGCTGAATGGTCCAGACATGAGTTCCCAGCACAAGGAGCCCCACAAGCAGAGATACTTTCCGGAACATGGCTCTCCTCTGCATCAGCCGTGGAGGACAGGAGACACTCAGTTGAGGGGATGGTGGCAGCAACTGCCAGAGACACTTTCCACAGCTCTGGACCCAATTCAACGCTGCCCTTAGAGACCCTGAGCCTATCACCTCCTCCCTTAGACCAGTGCTTTGGTCCAAGTCCTCAGCACTCCCCCGCCTTTCCCCTCTTGTATCAATAAGAACAAGACAGAGCCAGATGCCACATAAGCCTGGGACCCACAGGCTTGCAGGCAGCAGGCCTGTTCCTGGGGGGCGTGTGTTGTCACACCTTGCGTGTCTTCCCAGGGATGCATCAAAAGACCACCAATCACAGGAATTCCCAGGCACTCTGGTGACCCCCACTCCTGGGAGTTGAGGCAAAAGCCAAGTCGGCCTGTGTTCTTGGCTGGAGTCCAAATTGGAGGCTATATGAGAAGAGGATATTGGGGGATATACTTATGGGTGGTGGTGTCTTCCCGCCTCCCTTGACCCTAACCTGCCCTCGTCCTTCCAGTCTGATATGTTTTTTAAGTTTCTTCTCTGATTTGATTATTTGAAAATGTTTTTATTTTGCCTTCATTTTGGAAGACTATTTTTGTCTGTTATAGATTCCCAAGCTGTTAGGTATTTTCTTCCCATTCTTTGAAGATTCTATGGTGAGTTTTGTGGGATGTGACCCTTGGTGGTCTCTAGTGATATCCCAGGATATCTACCAGAGTTGCTTTTCTTGGCCGGTCCGGAACTCCAGTTTTTGTCCCCACATTCGAGACAAAGAAAATGTCTGTCATCACCTCCCATTCCTCTATTCATAACCCTGGTGCCCCCCACAATCTCTTCTCCTTCTGCTGAGTCTTGATCCAAGCCAGGCAGGACTGAGATGAGACAGGGTGATTTCCATCATTGCGAGGTAGTCTCAGGAGCAGTGATTAGTGTCTGCCACCAAGTCCTCACCATCAAGACCAGATGAGAAATTTAAGCGTCAAGGAGCAGGCAGGGGACACAGTGAGTTCAATCACTGTCAGCAGAGATTATCTGCAGTTCTGGTGGACACTTTTTTGACAATCAGGCAGCCACCAGTGCAGAGTGTCCCTTGTGGGGATCCAACAGAGGGCCAGACCCTCCCTCGGCCACCCTCCACATCCTCCCAGACTTGGGTGAGGCCCCTCTAGAGAAAACTTGGAACTCATGAGCCTGGGTAGCTTGAGCTTGAGACAGAAATGATATTTCCCTGCAGTCCTTTATCTTCAGGAGGTTTGTGTGAAAAGAAGAAAGTTTGGTTCCATTTGAGACAGCACTGAATTTTACAACACAGCTTGGCATTAAGGGGTCCCCTTTCTGCCCCTGCCTTCGGAGGTAGGGTCCAGCACTACCCTTTGAAGGTCAGTGAGGCCATTTTAACCTCTGCCCTGTAGCAGCCAGATCCCAAGGACAGGTTCAGGTTACCAGACCCACAGTACACTCATGGACAATGCAGAGAGCTGGCTGGGTGGGACCAGGGAGTTTTGTTGATGCCTGGATACAAAATCAAGGTATTTGGAGAATTTAGAATAGCAAAAGTGAGAAGACTATGAATTCCAAGGCAAGTTGCTATAGGTAATGCCCTCTGGCCTTGACCTCTGTAGGAAGACTAAGTATTCCCAATCTGGCAGTAGGATAGAGGAGAGGGAAGAGTACCTCCTTCCCCAGACTTAGCCCCTCTTCTGATCTGCTCATTGTCTTCTGGTCAACACACTAACCTGAGGGATGCTGCCTCCTTCAAAGAACATCAGGGCTCTTGTTAGCACCTTTCAAAGCTCTGTTTACTCATTGGACTTGTGCAGATTTCACCATTTTAAGAATATCCAATGCCTTTGCAGGTGTTCACTCCAAATATTGTATCACATTTGAGATGAGTATTCCCAGGGAATAGCCATTAAACTCAACAGAACACAGCTGATATGCCCAAACACATAGTTGTCAAACTGTAGAATGTCAAAGACATGGAGAGAGTTTTGACAGTTGCAAAAGAAAAGAAATGTGTTACATATACAATGCAAATTTCTATCAGAAACGATGGAGGCAAGAAGTCAATGGGATCAAATATTTAAAGTGCTGAAAGAAAACAATTGCCTATCAAGAATTTTATATTTGGCAAGACTGTCTTTCCAAAATAAGGGAGAGATCAAGACTTCCCAGATAAACAAAAGCTGAGCAAGTTTGTCATTCTTAGTTCTGCCCTATGCAATCCTAAAAGGAGTTCTTCTGACTGAAAGGAAAGGCCACCAGACAGTAGATTGAAGTGGCATAAATAAATAAAAATCTCCAATAAAGGTAACCAATGGGTAATTAAAAATGCCAGTACAACTTTATGGTATTTTTTGTATATAACTCCACTTTATAAGTCTTAGAGGATCTAAAGTACGAAAGTATAAAAAGTAATGATATATCTATAGTTTTAGACATAATATGCATAGAGATATAGTTTGGAATAAGTACTACAAAAGGTGGGGAGATGGAGGGGTATAGGAAAAATGTATGTGTTGCTATTGAAGTTAAGTTGGCATCAAATAAAATATGATTCACACTGATGAAAGATGTTGTTAATGGGGGAACGTGTGGGAAGATGGAGAATATGGGATTCCCCTTTTTTCAATGAAGCATTTATGTCATCTAAAGCTCCATGAATAATAAAGGAGAAAAAGTAGAAAAAAAATGAAAGAAAGAAAGGTATAAACTTTAAAAAATGTGATTGTTATAGATTTAACATGTTATATTTAACCCCTGTGGTATCCACAAAGAAAATATATTAAAATATAAACAGAAAAAAATGACATAAGACTCAAAATGGCAAAAAAAAAAAAATCAAATAAATATGAAAGTAGGCATTAATGGAAAAATTGAGGGGCAAAAATATATATATAAATTAAAAAGACAAACTAGTAAAATAGCAGACAAAGTCCTGTTTTATCAGTAGTTCCTTTAAATATAAAGAGATTAGGTTCTTTCTGGTCTTCCTGTTCCTGAAAGACCTGGATCACCTGCTCATGACTTGTTTGCTTTTTCCAGTGGCTGCTCCTTTGCCCTGAGCACCCATCTGGCATCAGCATTCCTGTTTAGGGCTCACCTGGCATGGGTCCTGTTTGAGGCTGTTTGCAGGAGTTCCAGGGTGTGAAGCCCTGGGAAACCACCCTCAGAGAAGTGAGGAGCTTCCCTGACAGATTCCGAACAAAGACCTGGTCACCTGCTCCACACCAGATGCTGAGCACATGACCAGTGATTGACCAGGGGTTTCTATGAGCATGCCTGTCAGCATTTGAGAACTTGGCAGCAGTCTTGAAGACAGCATCCATATTCCCAAGGTGAATTACTAGTGCTGGAAGGAGCAGGGTATATTTTCTTCTCAAAAAATTGTGGTGGGTTTTTTTGACCTGTGTTGTGGCCCCTTGAAGGAGTCATGCAAAGAAGTTGCCTTTGTTTTACCTGGCTTGGAACTCTTCCAAGATAGAGGTGACTGCCTGAGAGACATTTTTCAAAAATATTTAAAGGAAAATGTATCAGCTACTGCCACCTGGGGTAAGGAATAACAGTTAGGGTAAACAGTAGATACAAAAAAATCTGGGAAGAAAGGTTAGGAATTTTAAAAGTTTGAAGAATAAAGGTTTTAAAAGCTCCCCACACACTACTCTGAATCTAAAAGGCCATATGCATACCCAGAGTGGGGCACATGCTTACAAAAAATCTGAGAATGCCCTATCTTCACCTTTCACTGACCTTCAGGTTCTGCACCAGCAGCAAGTGAAGGCTAATATAAGGTTTTAAGCTGCACAGCTGAATATCAAAGCAGTGCCCAAATATACACAATGAGCTCACTGGCAAAGACTGGGAAGTTTTTATTGTCGTTGTTGCACTGTTTTTTAGATCCAGGTGTTTTAAGGAAATTGTCAGATCACTAATTCATCACTAAGCTAAGCAAACAGAGAATTCCCTGGCCACACAAGAGAAAGAATACAGTCTTTAAAATATTAATTCAGAAAAGTCAGTAAATAAACAACAGCCACCACAAGAGGTAGCAACAACAAACTGAGGAGTGGAAAGAATGTGATTCCAGAGGTTACACATTTGTAATATTCAGAAGGTCCAGTTTTCAACTAAGAATTACAAGGTAAGCAAATGAGAAATGGGGGAAAAACTTGGAAAAAAAGGAAATAGGAACTCTTCCTGAAAGACTCCAGGAATTAGAATCAGAACATGATTTCACTTAATCCATAATTACAAATATGATCATATAGCTAAAGGTAAGCTTGGAAAATGAGAAAAAGGAACTCAGAGAATTGCTACATAAGTGCACCACAGTTAAAAATTTTGTTGAAAACAATGAAAGTAAGACTGGTGTATCTAAATAAAGCACTCAGAGAAATAATAAATATACCAGAGAAGATCAACTAATATGAACCAACAACAAAAAAATGAACAAACTTGAATTTAGATCCACTATATTACCCAAGCTGAGAATGAAAAAAGACTGAAGAAAGCTGATCATAGCCTAAGGAACTTGTGGAACACCATCAAGCTTACCAACATACATATAGTAGGAGTCCCAGAAAGAGAAGAGGGAGGAAGTAGGGCTGAAAGAATATTTGAAGAAATAATGGTTGAAAATTTCCCAAATTTGAAGAAAAACATGAATATACATATCCAAGAAGTTCATGGAACCCCAAGTAGGATAAACTCAAAGAGATCCACACTGAGACATATTATAATCAAACTGTCAAAAATCAAAGGTAATTCTGAAAGCAGCCAGAAAGAAATTTCTTGTTATGTACAAGGGATCATCAATAAGATTATCAGCTCATTACTCATCAGAAACTAAGGTCAGAAGGCAGCAGAGTGACATATTCAAAATTTGATAGAAAACACCTGCTAACCAAAAATACTATATCTAGTAAGACTATCCTTCAAATATGAAGGAAAATTTAAGATGTTCCCAGATCAACAAATTTGAGAGTTTCTTGCTAGTAAACCTACCCTCCAAGAAATGCTAATGATAGTCCTTCAACCTCATGCTAAAGGACACTAGAAAGTAACTTGAGTCTAAAGAAATAATATACACTGGTAAATTTAGCTAGATATATAAATATAAAAGTCAGAAATAAAATTAACTAGCTAGCTACATAAGTAAATATAAAAGTCAGTATTAATGTATTTCTGGTCAGTACATTTTCAATAGGATTAAAAAAGATAGCTACTTAGACACAACATAGAAAGCTGTGATTTATAACAATAAACAGGAGGGGTGGGGAACAGACCCATATAACCAGTTTTTGCATAACATGAAGGCAGCAATGGAGGAATTGAGCAACAAAATTATGACCTAGAAAGCAAATGGCAACCTAACTACTTCCTTATCAGTTATCGCATTATGTAGAAATCAGTTAAGCCCTAATTAAAAGGCAGAGTGGATTAAAGAAACCATGAGTGAACTATTGTTATGCACAAATGACTCACTTTAGCAACAAACACACAAATTTTATATTATGTGAATTTTACCTCAACAAAAAATCATTTCTTCTACAAAAAAAAAAAAAAAAAGTAAATGGATTAAATCCTCCAGTCGAAAGGTAGAGATTGACAGATTAGATGAAAAAGCATGACCCAACTATATATTTTTGACAAGAGACTGACTATAAATTCAAAGACGTTAACAGGTTGAAAGTAAAAGGATGGGGGAAATATAACATAACTCTAAGATAAGGAACAAGACAAGGATGCCCTGGAAATTCTACCCAGAACAATTAGACAAGAGAAAAAATGATAATAGCCATCTTGATTGAAAAAGAAGAAATGAAAGTTTCACTATTTGCAGTTGAAATGATCCTGCATAGAAAATCCAAATAAATCCACAACAAAGCTGCTAGAAATAATAAATGAATTTATAAAAGTAGTGGAGTACAGGATCAACATGAAAAGAACCAGTAGTATTTCTATGCACATTTAATGAACTATCTGAAGAAGAAAACAAGAGAAAAATTCCATTTACAATAGCAACTAAAAGAAAAAAATATCTAGAAATAAATTTAGCTAAATGTATAGAACTTATACATGGAAAACTACAAAACATTGCTAAAAGCAATCAATGACCTAAGTGATAAGTGGAAGGACATTCCATGTTCATGGATGCAAAGGCTAAATATTTTTAAGATGTCAGTTCTGCAAAAAGCAATTTAAATATTCAACAAGATCTCAGTCAGAATTCTAGAATATTTCTTTGCAGAAATGGAAAAGCCAAGCATCAAATTTTTTTTTGGATTTCTACTCTCCAGTTGATTGGACACACTCAGGACAACTAGCAAGAAGATGATAATGGACAACGACCATATCAAGGCACAAAGAGTATCTACAACTCCAAGCAAGATAGTGCCATCCATCTGTACCATAGGATCTAAGCCCCCTCTCAGTTAGAGGTGGAGTGAGCACCATCATCCCAGATCCTCAGGACTGGGGAATGCACAATGGACTAGCATAGACTTACTGATATTCTACTATAGACTTATTGTGATTCTAGCAATGGAAGAACTTATATCATTGATGTGGAGGCAATGGCCACTGGAAGTTCTGGGGGGAAGTAGAGGGATAAACAAGTGTAATATGGGGGCATATTTGAAACTTGAGAATTGTCCTGAATGACATTGCAATGACAGAAACAGACCATTATATATCTTGCCATAACTTACAAATTTTGTGGGATGAGAGTGTAAACTAGAATGTAAATGGCAATGCTTGCTTAATGGCAATGCTCCAAAATGTGTTCAATTGTAACAAATGTGCCACACTAATGAAGGATGTTGTTAATGTGAATAATGTGGGGTGGCTGGGAGTGGGGCTTATGGGAATCCCCTATATTTTTATGTAACATTTATGTAATCTAAGTATCTTTTAAAAAAATGCAAAAGTATTTTAAAAATTTATATGGAAAGGTAAGGGGACCAGAATAGACAAAGCCATCTTGAAAAAGAAGAATGAAGTTGGAGGACACATGTGTCCCCATTTTAAAACATATAATAGAACTAAAGTAATCAAAACAGTATGGTATTGGCACAAGGACAGATACATAGACCAATGGAATTGAATTCAGAGTTCAGAAATAAATCCTCACATCTATCGTCAACCTTGAAAAATCATGTGGAGTAAAATAAGCCAGACACAAGAAGACAAATATTATATAATTCCACAGATATGAAATAATTAGAATAATTAAATTCATAGAATCATAAACTAGAATACAGGTTACCAGGGCCTGGGTAGTGAATGGAGAATTAATGTTTAGTTTGTATAGTGTTTCTCTTCGTGTTGATGGGAATGTTTTGGTAATGGATAATGTTTATGGTAGCACAAAATTGTGAATTTAATTAACAACACTGAACATTATACTTGAATGTGGTTAAAAGAGGAAACCTAAAATATATATATATGTTACTAGAAAAAAAACTTGAATTAAACAGGACTCTATAATGCAAACAGTGAAATCTAATGTAAACAATAGACTGTAATAGCATAATTATAATATTATTGTTTAATCAGTTGTAACAAATTTACCTCACTAATACAAAGTGTTAATATTGGGAAAACTCTGTGGGTGGGTGGGGTATTTATGGGAACCCTGTATTTCCTGCATGATTTTTCTGTAAACCTACAACTTCTTTAACTAAAAAGAAAGAAAAAAGGGAAAATGATATGTTGAAGGATGCCTACCACAGCCTTAATGGCTAAACTTGGAACCGTTTAAATTTCTACCTTTAGTAGATATATAAATATATTATAATATGAATAAAAGAATACATGTTGACTTAAAAATGTGTATTTGAAAAATACTCAGTGGTGCTGGGAAATGCTCATGCTCATTTAGAAAAAGTTTTATTCAGAAGATATAGAACAGTAACGATGATCTGATTTTGTACAAATAAACATATTTTACGAAAAAATGCAGGGAGAATATTTCCACAATTTCATTGTGTGTGAGTTGGCCCCTGATCACCTCATCAACCACATCTCCAACAGTCTCTCCACTGCTTGCCAAGAGGCATCACCTGCTGACCCTTTGTGCTGCTCTGCCTCTGTTGGAATGTTGTTCCCTCACCCCCACATACCAGCTCATCCCACCCATCAAATCTCAACACAAATGTCATTTCCACAGACACTCCCTCATCTAAAGAGTCTCTCCCAGCTACTCCCAACCACTCCCCAGCTACTGTCACTTCATCACCCTGTTTTTTTCCTTCATATAATTTATCATAATCTGCAGTTACTGCTTAGAGAATTTCTTTGTTTCCTGTACTTCCCCCACAAGAAATAAAATAGACTTTCTGAGGATGGGGAAGTTACTCCATTGCTTATCACTACACCCGAGAGCCTCGAACAAGACCAGGCATGACATATGTGTCAATATCTATAGAGTGACTAAGCAATAGTTTTGCTTTGAAGAAAAACAAAATGTTCATTTTGGATTTCTTTTTTTCTTTTTGCATATATTTCACATTTTCTATGCTAAATATGTGTTACCTCAATAATCAGAAAATATTGAGAAAAATGTTAGCTGTGTGTACTATATTGTGGAATTAAAGACAGCATTCAATTAAAAGCGCATTTCAGGGAATGAAAGAAACAGGGACCCATGCATGTGCTGTACATGTCTTTTTGCTAATTTGTCGCTTCTAGGGATTCATAGGTAGCAGGATTCTGTGTCACTTCTGCCTCTCATTCTTTTACTCTTGGGAAAAGGTCACTGCTGTTAGGCTCCCCTGGGGAAATTTAAGCTCCAGGGGCTGAGACAGTCCCTCCTCTGGAGCCTGACAGACCCCTCAGGGAGTCGGGATTGTTGGGTCCCCTTTCCGGTTCTGTCATTGCCAGGTGCCTGATGATGCCACTATTCAGCTTCCATTTCTGTAAAATTGGAACAAGTCTTCTCTTATCCTCAATGGCTCCCAGGACTCAGGGAAGTAGAGATGAGGAAGGCCCCTCAGATGTGCAGGCCCAATGTACAACCTGGAGGCAGCCCCGAGACCCTCATGGTGGCTTGAGAGATACTATGAGAGTCACTCATAAACCCTCAGGCCAAGTGGCTCATCAAGGGTGAGCTCAAAGCAGCAGCCCAGCCCATCTCAGGAGCTTCAGAACCTTCACAATGTGAGAAATCCCACCACACAGGACTACCAAGGCTGGACAGCTGGGAGTAACCCCATCAACTGTCCCTCAGCCCTTTTCTAATAAACTGCCAAGTTCAAAACACCTTTAAATATCTGTATTGGCTATACGATCAACAGACAACATAGGCTTTAAATCTAAAAATGTTATCAGAGATTAAGAAAGAAATTTAATAATGATAAAAGTGTCAAACCATTAAGAAGTTACGATTATAAACATGTATGCACCTAACAACAGAGCCCCAGAGGGTTGGAGGGGAAGGTTGACATAATTGATAAGAGAATAGAGAATTCAACAATAATAGATGGAAACTTCAATACCCCCTTTTGCATGGAACAACTAAGCAGAAGATCAAAAAGGAAATCAAACCCCTTGAATGGTGGTATACAGAAACCACAACTAACAGAGTCTATAGTACCCTGCACCCAACAAGAGTACAATACACATTCTTTTCAAGGGCACATGGAAGATTATCCATGATGGACAATATGCCAGACCACAAAACAAGCCCCAAGTTTGAAAGGACTGGAATTGTACAAATTATGTTCCCTGATCATAGTGGAATGAAAATGGAAACTAATAACAGAAAGGCATTTGAGAAATTCATAAATATCCCTCCTTATACCCTGTAGAACATGAGCAGAAGGAGAGAAAGAACCACAGGGAAGATACCATCTGCTTGAGCCCCAGAGGGTTCAGGGACTCATGGTGTGAAGAAGACAATGTGGATTCCTGCAGCTCACCTCCAGTTTGCCAGCTGAACCAGGGGTGGAAATCTATTGAAGCTCAGAAGGCTCCGCTCTGTCCACATGTGTCTCAGTCCACCAGGGCTTCTATCACAAACACCATAGAATGGGCTGGCTTACACAACTGGAATTTATCATCTCACAGTTTTGGGGGCCAGAAGTCTAGCATCAAGGTATCAGCAGCATGCTTTCTCCAAAGTCTGTAGCATTCTCCTGGTAGCATGCCAGCAGTACATAACTCAGATGGCCACTGCCGCTTGGCTGTCTCTCTCCTGTCTCTTCCTACTGTGTACAAATTTCCTCTGCTTGTGAGGTGGCCAGTCATATAGGACCAAGGTCCATTCTGATTCAATTTGGCCCATCCAAATGGGATCTCCAAAGACCCCTTTACAAATGAGTTCATGTGGGGGACATAATTCAAGCCACCCACAGACCACAATCCTGTCTCCATTCGGGCGATCAATGGAGCAAATCAACCTTTAGGCATATTCCTCACTGCTGAACTCATTGGGCCAAGTCAGGCAAACTCAAATGCTAGGTTATTAATAGCCAGTTCAACCAGACATCTGCCATGCTGTCACCTCCTCATTAAATCCAGGGCACATCAGAGGCAGGGGTGCCCAGGGCAAAGAGAGTCTGGAGGAACAGTGGCACTGGCTGGAATAAGACTGTCCTCTGATGAGGATGGAGACCTGAACATATAGGGAAAGGAAGATGGTAGCTTCTGCTCATGACCCACTCACAGCTCTAGATACCACCTAGCCAACTTCCACCTCACCTCCTGCCCTCAGCCCTCTGGGGCCCTGAGCTGCTGACATCCTCTCTGATGAGCACTGCCCTCAGCACATCCTGCCCACTCTCCATCTCATCCCTCCCATATCACCAAACACAAGGCAGAGTAGGAGGCCACATTCCTCACCATGCAGGCCACTTTCCCCACCATGGTGTCCATATCCTCCTCCCAAAACTTGTGCTCAGGGACATGCATGAATGCACCCATTCTCTGCAGGTGTCCAGGGGTTCTACTCCTGCCCCAGCCCAGCCTACCTTGCTGGCCTCCCAGCAGTGCATCCAAGGTCTGATAGGGTCACAGGGACTCTGAATAATAATGGGTTTCCCTGAGACCTGGGGAGATGAGGTCTACCCATGACCTTGACATCACTGATGGCCCAAAGCAAGTATCAGGTAAGGGAGCATCGGGTGGTTAATGGGGGTATCATCTCTTCCCTCTGCTTCCACCCATTTTCCAGCCAGCACCTGCTGAATGATTGCCCATCCACCCATCTCCACCGTGAGGTCTGTCAGCAAGTGACTTTGGTTTCTAAAGTCCTGGCTGGAGGGCACTGAGTACCCCAGGAAAAAAGAAAACTCGAGGTCCAGGCAAGAGGTTGACTGGAGTCAGTATAGGCAGCAGCCAGGGGCATGGGAAGAGGTCGGAGCTGGGGAAAATGTTTGTTCCCATGATGCTCAGACCCTCTCTGCTCTCCTGCCCTCAAAGAGGAGTCGACCCATGATGCCCCCATCCAAGAGAACCTCTGGGGAATAAATGGGTGATGGAAGGGAGTGCGCAGGCAGTAGGCAGGTCCACATGACTGTGAGGTTGCATCAACCTGGTCATCATGTCACTTGTACACTGTAATGTCAAAAACGGGGCCAAGGGCAGAGGAAAACAGTCTTGGGGACAGGTGGTAGAGCTGGACTAAATCTAGCACAGGTAGTGATCAGGCTGTTGATAGAGCATTCCTTCTTGGCCCCCTTCTTCTTCAGGTATCAATTCATGGAGATCACATGGTGTCTAAGATGGGGACATAGCAACCCGTCAAAGAGTGCGTCTAGGTCTCATTGTCCTGAACACACACTCTAGAGGCTGCAGACACCAATGTTTGTTCTTCTTTAGCACCACTGCATCAGGTTGATTATTCTAACCCATTGTCAAATTTGAGATCTGCAGGACTGGAAATAAGGCCCCTTTTGTTCCTCATGTGGTTATGGGAGCCTTTTCCATTTCTAGGATTCTCTTACCAAGGCTTACCAATTTAATTAGACATGAAAAGAATCCACTTTGGTTTCTTGATCTTTTCTACAGTACCTTTGTTTTCTATTTGAGTCATTTCTGCATTTCTGTCATAATTGCATTTTTTCTACAATATTTTCTGAGTACTGTGTATAATTCTTACCCTAACTTCTTGAGAGAGACGTTTGAGTCACTACCGCTACTCTAGCATAAAATTTCCACATTTCCTTGACTGGCCTCCCCTTCCTTGGGAAAAGATGATAAGGGGTGGAGGCAGGCAACTGTTCCCTGCCAGCATTGTCCTGCATTCCTGTCAGGTAGAATGAAAAAAAAGTGTGGAGACATAGGAGAATGAATGAATGAATGAATGACCCTGCAAAAAAACTGAGATGGGCAGACATGAACCAGTGAGGACTGCCTAACCACAAGTGAGGGTTTGGATTTACTCAAGACCTTGCACCAGTAGCCCAAAATAAGCACAATAACGGAAAGAAAATCCCCGTTATTTTTACTGCACAGAAACATCCATGGCAGCCAAAGGAGGAGTGAGAGTGTAGCAGTGCAGGGCCCTGGAATGTTTTCTGAGATGCCTTTATTCCACAGGTGCCCACATACACTAGGATATAGCTGATTGTGGCTCCTCCTGAGAAGGGCCATGCCCCCCCGCCCCCATCTATTTCTCCACACAGGTGCTGTTCAGGAGGGTGAACTCGGAAAACCAGGGCACAGTGTCCACCAGGAATCTGCAGCGCAGCTGAAAAGGAAAAAGCATGAGAGAGAATTAGAAAGGGTGACTCGCTGGGAGCAGCACCTGTAGGACATACAGGAACTCAAATTGCACCAAAAATTACAAAACCAAAGTAACCAAACAGGATCTTTCTCCTGTTGTGGGACTGGGAAAGCTCTAAGCAGTGCTAGAGAAAGGAGCAGAGGCTTTTGGATCCTGACTCCGCCCACCTGAGCCCGGGGTTCCCTGAGGATGCCTGGCTGGGAGTCCGTGCCCCCGAGGGATTCCTGTCCACTCACAGAGACACCAGGGCACAGGATGCTGTTGGACCCATACCCTATTTCTCCTGGGGGAGCTGACTGCTCAAAGAGTACAGCAGCGGGACCCCAACACTTCACAGACTGAGGATAGGCATTGACATGGACTGCAGGTTGGAGGAAGAGGCAAGCTCCACAAAGGGGGCCACCCTCACTGAGGCCTGTCCTTCACTTCCAGAGGCCCGTGTGCCAGATTCGGCTCAAAGGAAACTGACATCAGAACTCTGCCCTGATGAGAAGCGTCCCTGCCTCTAAAGAAAGTACTGAAAAGGGGAGGGCTGATCAGATAATTTGGCACTTCCACCAGCACAGGGGGATGTGTGCCCAAGAAGGGCAAGGACCACAGGGACAAGCATGGGGCACAGAAGGTGAAGAGGCTGGGACCAGGTGTGACGGCTCTGCCCAGAGGAAGGGCATATGGACCTCTGCAGGTCACCCCTGGGCTCCCAGGCTCTCTCCGTAGAACCAGCACATTCTCCGTCCAGCACAGAAACCCTGAGACCCCCTGAGAGAGGGTCAGGAAACCCCCATTCTATCAGGAGCATCTCCTGATGACTCTCCTAAGCATTCTCCCAATGGCCCTCCTAGCTTATCCTTTTGATTCCCAGGAGATCTGTGCTTTGGGGTCAATTTTATTCACCAACCTTTTTTTCTCCTGGGCCTTCTTGCAAGGGGCAGTTTTCAAGGTCTTCCTCATGCTTTTTGCAAATTGTGCGGCCTAAATCCACCTCCATCAAATATCTTTGAAAATACCTCTGTCAAGAAATTGTAGCAAATACGATGAAATAACTACTTTTTAAGAATGAGAAAATGACAAAAAACATATAGAAAAGGGGGCAAAAGACCTGGATATTCATATGCAGGCAGAATAGGATATACTTAGAATGTGGAATGTCTCCTATTTGTCTTATTTTTAATAAATGTTTTATTACTCTTTCTCCAATTAATTATCAACGCCTCTTATAGAAGATGTTCATATATGCAACTACAACATGTCCTAGAAAGTTCCCTGCGGCCCTCCTCCTAAAGGCCCACCCCTGGAGATCACCTTGACAGTTCATTGAATATATCAGGGATGGCTCAGCCACACAATCAAATATTGCACAGCAAAGAGCCCAAACATGCTAGTGCATAATCTACAACTGTGATGAATCTCTCAAACATACCATGGGTGCACACAAGTAATCATACCTAAAGAGAATATTGTGAATTTTTCCATTACATAAAGTAGGGAAACACTCTCCATGCTGTAAGAAATCAGGATCATCTGTCTCTTGTGGGGGGCAGTGCCCCTGGGGACATGAGGGAGTCCTCAGTGCCAAGAATCTTCCATATTCTCATGGGTTTGTTGTCAACTCAACAGTAAGAGCTCATGTTAGCAATGCTCATTGAGCCGGTTGAAGTTCTATGAGTTTATCAGGCTTCTATAAGAAGTTATTAAAAGATACTGTTTTCCCTTCCTTAAATATAGATCCAGAATAACCCAGAAACAACTGAGAGACAAGCACATCCATGAAGGACCTCCGCACACCTCTGAGGAGCACTTCTTTCTCTGGACTAACCTGGAAAGTGTCTAGAAAGCTGTCTTACCCTGGGGCTCAGTTGACAGATGGTCCCACAAACTCCACGCGCAAGCCACAACTCACAAATGCCTTTCCTTCCTCCAAGGGACAACCAGTCCCTGAGCTAGGACTGGGATCTGGGGGTGAGGCAGCAGCAGTAGGGGCATCTATGGCCAAGGAGTTCCTTTGGCGTCCCAGGATACAGTGCCAGGAGATCCAACCCAAGGTAGAGACAGAGATAATGACTTAGATCATGTCCCTACCCTGAGTTACAACCTCATTGGATTCCTGACACTGTGGAGAAAATCCTACATCCTCCACCCTGTCAGCCCCACCTCTCTGCACACCTGCCTCTCAGCACCTCCCTTGCCAAGACTCAGATTCAGACACACCATGAGATTTGCAGGGCAAAGCATTCAGAGTGATGCTTGTAAGGCATGACTTAGGTCACGTCCCTCTACTGAGTAGCACCATCCATTGGACATTCTGGAGAAAAGCCTACATTGTCCACCCTGCCAGCCCCACCCCTCTGCACACCTACCACTCAACACATCCCCTGCCAAGACACAAGTTCAGGGATACTCAAGCCAATCCCTGAACTCCCCTGCCTTAGCCCATCTCAGTGCCTGTCCATGGCTGACTGTCCAGCTCTTGCAAACCTATGTGTCTGGGTCCTTGGGCTCATCACCCTGTTGAGTGGTCTTCCCTGTCCATCTTCCAATAGGCCAGCACCTTCCAATGTCACTTGCTTCCCCTTAGCCCCCTTACTTCTCTAAAGCTTAAAACATAGACTGCACCTTGACATTCAGGAATTTGGAGCTCATGTATGTCCCTTGCCCAAGCCCCAAGAGAACACAGCCCTTTGTCATCTTTCCTGCTTACAACACAGGCCCCCAAATGGTGGGTTCACGGGGAAGTTCAACCATCTCCCTGAATGACATCAACTCAACCTGGCACGTCTGTCTCCACTGTCTAGCCTATGTGCTCCCTATTCAGCAAAACGACAGACAGGGTGAGACCATTTATCATCCCAAGTGCCCCCACACCCTGGGGAGGCCCAGATTCATCTACTCTGCTTGTCTCATCTCATTGGGTTTTTGTCTTTCGATCACTTGTTCCCTTAGCTTCTCTCCTGCTTGTCTGTCTCTGCCCTTCTCTCTCCCCACAATCATCTCAGGGTCAAACTGTGTGACTGTCCCCCTTATCACTAGCAGAATTTCTGAAGATAATATTTAGTCCCCTGTCTACCATGTCTCCTTCTACCTTGTTTTCAAGAACTCTGCTCCTTAAGTATTCCTGAGGAAAGTTGAAGAATCTTTCATGAATCTTGTATTTTTTTTTTAATGTCAACCACATTAAATTAGCACTGACTGTTTTCTTCCACTTTGAGACCCCCTCACCTTTGTCCTGGTTCCAGGGAAACGTGGGGCTGCTGGTCGCAGAGCAGTGGACACTCACCTTCCACTGACTCCGTCTGATCCACAGCAGGTTGTAGGCAAACTCGTCCTCGCTGTCCTGATTGAACTGGAACACGGCAAACTCCACACACATGGAGAAATACTCTGAGTTTTGGCTAATGTCATAAAAGTTCTTGTTATATGTCCAGACGTGATCCAGCAGCACAATGAGTCCCAGAAGCAGAGGCACTGGGGGGGCCATGGGTGCTCACCACGTCGGTGCCGAGTCTGAGGACAACTGGTAGTGGGAGGCGGCAGCCACAGCTCTCAGCGACACCCATCACGGCTCTGGACACCACACAGCCCTGCCTCTCGAGGTCCCAAGATTAGCACCTCCTCCTGCCTTGGACCAGCGCCTGGGCCCAGCTCTTCCTCCTCAGCGTCCCGCCTCTTCTCTCTAGGTCAGGGGTTCTTAACGTTTTTTGTTCCATGGACCCCTTATTAGGTCCACATTTTACTGTGTATTATTTAATAAATCACACCTGAACCAATACATTCCCACAAGAATATTTTTTTTTTTATTTCAATTCAAGCTCACAGACCCCTGGTTAAGAACCCCTGCTCTAGTCTCACAAATGCGTGGTTGAGCAAGAGGCCACATGCCACTCCCTCACCAATCGCCTTGGTGTCCATATCCTTTTACCAAAACCTTGGGCCCAAGGACACACATCACCAGGCCTATCCCCTGCATGTGCCTAGGGACGCTCTGCCTTCCCCAAGCCTGAAAAGACCCGGGGTGTGGGCCTGTGCCCATGTCGCTGACCTGATAGCAGTGCACACAAGCTCTGGCAGGTTCTCGGGGACTCCGAAGAAATTGGATTCCCCAAACCACAGGGAAAGGAGGAAGGAAACAGATCTGCTTGTCAACTTGCATGTGCACATGACCCCGAGGCCAGGACAGCAGAGAATACAGGGAGTTGGGGCATTGGTGCAGCCTGTGGGTGGTACTACACCATCCATCTGCTTCAGCTGATTCCAGGGACTCCTTACAGAGCCTGCTGACTAACCCACTACCAGACCCCCATCCCCACCACCATCCTGACAGTAATGGACAGGGGTTTCTCAACTCCTGGGGTGCACTGAGACCCCAAGGGGCAACTGTAACCCCAGGCGTCAGATCTGCTAGAGTCAATGTGGACAGCAGTGAAGGGCATGAGGAGGGGTCAAGGTTGGGAAAACGTGCGTTGCCTTTTTCCTGGCCCTCTCTCATCCCTTGGCCACAAAGAGGCATCGACCCATAATGCCCCCTTCCTGCAGAGCTCCTGGGGAATAAATGGGGTGATGGAAGGGAGAGGACAGGAAGCAGGCAGCCACACATGCATATGAGGATGCACTGAGCTGATCACAGTAGTGCTTGAACATTTTGATCTCAAAACTGAGGCCATGGAAGGCACAACAGGGAGGACTGGGGAAAGCACAGGGAGTGTTGGGGCTGTGGAGAGGGTACCTCACTCTGACCACTTTCAATGTCTCCCATGGATTGATGCTGACCACACAATAGAACCATCAGGTTTAGAGAGAGACACAGCCACTTGCTGTGAATTGTGTCCAAGCCTCATGTCTGCGCATGCCCCAGAAACTACAGAGCCCAATGCTTGATCTTCTTCAGCATTCCTGCATCATATTAATTACCAACAGGATATCTTGTGAGGCTCCTTTGGTTCCTGATGAGGGTATGACCAGCATCTCCATTTCTAGGCCACTCTTGACAGGGCTTAGCTATTTCATTAGACACTCAAGGAACCATTTTGGAATCTCTTGGTCCTTTCTGGGGAGCCTTTGCTTTCTGTGACACTCATTTTTGCATTTTGGTTATAATCTCCTTCCTTCTGTTTTCTCTGGGTTCAATTTGCCATTCCTTGTCTGACTTCTTAAGACAGAGACTTAATTCTCTGATCTCGGCCATTTCACTTCAGCATCATCCACATTTCCAGCTCTCCTGTCTGTTTAAACCCAAAGCCAGTAGCAGTCCCAATGTGTTTTATACCCAAAGTTTTTAATCATTTCCTTAAAAATGACATTTGAATCACCATTGGGACATTTTCTCTAGCCCAAGTATTATTTAGAGATTCATAAACAAAGCCTAACTCTTCCATCTGCCTAACCATAAAAACCTAAGCTAGTTTCTATGTCCTGTAAATGCTGGGCTTGCCCAGAAAACCAAATTTAAATACAGTCAATTTGTTATCACCAGCTAACTTTATCATTCCTAAGCAACCACTGCCTCCTCACTTTGTAAGACCCCCCAAAGGAAAACTTCATATCAACCAATCAGTACATTTCCTCACTTGCTTCCGTATTCACCCTGTAAAAGCTGCTTCTTTCCACCCCCTTGGTGGAGCTCCCATCTACTTTCTGAATGCAATGCTGCTACATTCACCAATCACTCAATAAAATTGTGAGATCTTAAATTGCATGAAAATTTTTTCAATTATCAAAATTCTGGCAATTTGAAATTACTTTACGAATCCCAAAAAAAGAAAGATTATCTTTGTGGGCTGGCCCACTCCTGTTTCAATTGGACTACCTCAGTGAGGCATGACTCAGCTTGAACCTCTGCCCTCTTGCTGGGCTAATAAAACACAGGAAACAGAGCTCTACCATATGTGATGCTGCCATTTAACAGATAGGAGCGGCTCAAAAGACTGAGGCCCCAGTGGAGATGAGCCATTTACCTGACAGTTTGCAGCTGAAATCAGTAAGAAAGCAGAGCAGCCAAGCCTAAGAGAAGGAAAGAGAAAAACCCTTTGCCTGGTTGCCCTCAGCTGAGCTCTGGGAGGCAGTACAGCCTGGAGGAAAGGCAGAGGCTAGGCAGAGATCATCTGCCATCTTGCTTCAACATGTGGCAGCTGATGGGTGAGAAAGCACCTCTTTTGGTGCCTTGAAATGGACTTTTCATGAACTTGGACCTATAAGTTTTATTGCAAATAAATATCCTTTATAAAATCCAACACATTTCTGGTACTTTGCATTGGTAGCCCTCCTGCAAACTAAAGCTAAGACGTACTGCTGAATTTCCAAACATTCTCCATGTTTCAGGATGACCTTTTCTTTTGAGTGTCCACACTATATCTCACTGTGACCAAACAAAAAGCTATGATATCAGCTCTGTGAAATTCATTGAGACTTGCTTTACAGATCAAAATCTGCTTAATTTTGATCAATGTTGCACCAGCTCAAGAAAGCAGGCATATTCTGCAGTTCTTGGGAGAATGTTCTACATAAAATAAAAAGTCAAATTAGTCACGTGTTCTTAAATTCTTCCATATACACCCTGGTTTTGATTGCATAGCTTCTAGAAGGTCCTGAGAGAAATGTTTCAAATTCCTCAACTAGGACTGTGGAAGTAACTGATTGGCTTCTTCTATCCTTGTCATGTGTGGCTTTATACTGTCTGGCTCTGATAAGAGGTGGCTCTGCAGATAGAATCATTGTGACTTCTAAAATCAAAGCAAAATGGGGCCTTTTGTTTCTCCAAAGGACATTGTTTTGTATCCCATATTTGTCTGCGTCCTAAAACCAGGAGAAAATCCAATTTCAGAATTGCACGATTGCCGTTTACACATAGTGCCCCAACTGGAGGCCTGCTGGGGTCATCGATGGGGGTCTTGTAGTGTCCTGTATCCTAGTTCCAATGCTGGAGATCATGGTGCAGAGACGGGGAATCGAGGCCAAGACCCTTTCTGCCCTTAAGGTGCATTTGAGCTTTAACAGAGCTTGAGGTAGAAAAGGAGCAGGACTTCCGGCTTTCCTGGCATGTAATGGAGCCAAGCTGAAAGCGTTTCTACCTGGGAGCACTATTGACACGTCTTCAGGGCATATCCGTCTGTCCTTGTCTAGCATGGGGGCTTGAGCATGCCACGGCCCTTCAGCCTCCTCTCCACAGGGATAACAGACCAGCCTTGCTGACCTCACAGACCTACCCTTGTATATTTATCCATACTACCACCAAATCAGGGTGGGGCTTACAGGCCAACACAAGTTTTGGACCAAAATATCAGAGCTGGCTTCTGCAGCAGCCTTTGTACTATGCCTTGAGCATTTGTGCTATGAAGCAGAGGGGCTGCTTGATACCGAGGGAGAGTCAAATTGTTGTTCCTGAGATGCAAGACCCAATTGCTCCATTAAACAGCATTCCTGAATGGCCCAGTGGGACAAAGGCTGCCCCTCTGTGAGCTTGATTCCCATAACTAGAGAAAGGCTGGTTTTGGTGGCTGCTGCCAATTTTTTTTTTTTTTTTTTGCGTTCCTTTTGACTTGAAAAGGAGGGCGGTATGCATAGATTGGAAAATGAATAAATAATGGATGGATGGATGGATGGATGGATGGATGGATGGATGGATGGATGGA